>JAWPHD010017219.1:0-45782 GCA_037043455.1 Cyrtodaria siliqua | reverse complement strand
TGCAACAATCAGATTCAATTACTTAACTCTAACAACAATCTTGTTGCCGTAAACACCAGCAAAGTTCGTAACACCGAACCGTTCCTTATCGAACCAAGATCCTAACCGACAGCCTAACCTTTATAGCATTATATGGCTACCATAACTGCTGTGTCTCTGTCGCTTTATGCTTTATTCAATCTTAAGTATCTTAAGTATCACTAATATGATGATTATACAGCATAAATTATGTTTATTCAATAGCGTTTCCTTTTGGAATAGCCCCCCCCCCCCCCCCCCCCCCCCCCCCCCCCCCATTTACACGAATCCTGTTTCTGCAGGATGTTCAATCTTAAGTATCTTAAGTATCACTAATATGATGATTATACAGCATAAATTATGTTTATTCAATAGCGTTTCCTTTTGGAATAGGGCTGCAATACCTAATATAATATTGAAAGCGACACATGGTAATCTTGAGTTTTATTCCAACATTAACATTTGCTCCTCGATATAGTTATTCTGCGTCATTTTGACTTTAAAACGGTTTGCATATAATTAAATAACAAATTGAGATTTCAATTTCTTTCACTAGTTTACCAAATTTGTAAAGTATATTATAATAGAAGAAATCAACATTTGTTGTCAGCACTAGCTACACCACAGGATATAATATGAATAAGGTGCGTTCGTGGATCACGTTCTGTTCCCTTTTGATTTAAACATATTTTATTGCCATATATTATGCAAACGGGTAGGGCCACAAGTTCTAACAACATTAGTTACGGCTCTTCCCAATACAATATATTACAAAAATGTACATGGCTAAGCTAGTAGTTACATAGTATATATACACATTGTTGGTTTAACAATTATCAAATGTTGAATATACCTAAGATCAGTTCCATCAGCTGGTGTCAAATATGGTCTAGAGAAAAGTGATAGGAGGAAGCAAGGTCGTGATATCAGAAAGCGATATTATAGACATTCAGTACAGTGAGTCAGAGCAGTATGCACCCTTTGTAAGAACTTGGTAAAATGTGCTAGTTTGTAAAGCGCTTGGTTTCGCTAATGTATTTTTTGGAAAGCATTAAACATTATGTGAAATCTATTACAATTAAACATAAAATGTTCTCCATCTTCTATTACATGTCCGCATTCGCAACTTGGTGATGGTCGTAAATGATTTGTATAAAGATCGTTATTAAGATTGTTACATGCATTACGAATTCTCGCGTGTATAACGGCAAGTGGTCGCGAACCATGTAAGAAGAAACTAGGAACTGTAGGACTAACATATATTAAGCTTTTAAGTTTGCGTTTAAAGATAGCAAGAGATTCGGAGTTTCTGATTTCGACTGGTAAGTTATTCCACAGAGTAATAGATGATGGTACAAATGATCTGGAAAACATTTCCGTTCTTCTTGCCATTGTCTCATAGTTGTTATTGTTTCTTAGGTTATAGGGTTATTTTCCTGGACAAATGGAGGGAAAAGGTTAGTAACATAAGGAGGCATTATGTCGTTATTGACTTTATAAACAATGGCAAGTTTTTGTGATTTACGTCTATCGGATAATGAGAGCCATCCGATTTTAGATAATATTTTTTGAATTGATACTGATCTTGTTAATCCAGTAACAATCCTTGCGGCCTCATTTTGGAGTTTTTCAAGCTTTTCTCGATCGTAGACAGAACAACCATCCTACACAAAAGATGCGTATTCTAAGATGGGACAAATGTATGATAGGTAAATCTGATTAAGTGTTTTACGATTCAATTTGAATTTTAAAAGTCGCATTAGGCCTAAAACTTTTGACGCAGAAGCTATTATACTGTTAATGTGTTCATGCCATTTACCATCTGAACTCAATATTATTCCCAAATGTTGATGGTTTTCTACAAATGTAAGCTGAACGTCATTTAAACGTAGCTGTGGACGGCGGTCCGTGCGTGTAAGGGATAAAAATAGCACTTCAGTTTTATTTGGATTAAATTGAACAAGCCACCGTTTCGACCAATCTGATACAATACATAAATCGTGGTTTAAAATACCTTCCATATCGTCTATGCTAGATGTGGACATTGGAGAGAGAACTGTCGTCTGCGAAAAGACGCGTTATACTTAACATGCTTTCGGCAATATGATTTATGTAAATTAGAAAAAGCAGAGGCTCAGGACTGATCCTTGTGGCACTCCGGCTTTCAACATTTTTGTTTCAGATGTGGATGTCCCGACCCGAACCCTTTGAAAACGGCCAGATAGGTAACTTGATAACCGACTTCAGAGTTTACCGTCAATGCCGTGTTGTTTTATCTTAAATATGAGGCCCTGATGCCATATACGATCAAAGGCCTTTGAAATATCATTAAGAACTATACACGTAAACTGTTTGGCATCGAAAGCTTGGCATATATGGTGGTACATGTCCAAAAGTTGGTAGCCTGTAGAGTGACCATGGAGAAAGCCGGATTGATATTTATAAATGAGATTGTGAATATGGAAAAAGTTATACATGTGTTTGAAAACTATTTTTTCCATGACCTTTCCTAAACGGCTAAGTAGCGATATCGGTCTATAATTGCTAGGAACGCTAGCGTCGCTTTTTTTAAAAACGCCATAAACACAGCGGTTTTCCAAATATCTGGAAATATGCATTCATGTAATGATCTATTAAAAACTACGCATAACGGTTTTGCAACAGTATACATTGATTCTTTTAGCATATTGTGACTTATTTCGTCGTCCCCGCTTGCTTTGTTAACATTTAATATTTTTATAATATCGATTATTTCGGATTCTGTAATTATTATAGTTAATAATTTTGCATTTGTTTTAAGTGTAAAGTTTGGTAACATAGCGTGTGTATCATCAACTGAAGATATAGATACAAAATAGTCATTTAGGCAGTCAGGCTTTTCTTGATCTGAGATATGATAACTGACTTCCCCATTTGGTAGTAGGATTTTTAAAGGTGGTATGGTTTCCGAGTGTTTGTTAGTTTTGATAAAATACTTTAAAAGTTTCCAATATTGCCGTTGGTTAGTAACATTTGGTTCAGTTATAACTTCTTCGATATAGTTATAGAATTTTTCTTTTGCATGTTTCTTAAGATTATTGACTTTATTCCTGAGTCGTTTATATATAGTCCACTGTAAGGGAATGTTATGTTTTGACGCCTTATGCTTTTGTCTATCGCGTTGTCTTGAAGCACGGCGGATTTCAGAGTCGTACTAGGGTTTGTCATTTGGGCGAATGGTTACAGATTTAAAAGGGACACACATTTTGACTATTAGTTCTACAAATTTAGCAGTAAAGTTTCGACAAGCGTTGTTTACAGAACCGTTATAAAGAAAAGACCAGTCGGTTTCCCGAATGAGCATGTTCAATTTACCAAAGTCAGTTTTTTTGTAAAGCCACACACGTCTAGTCTACTAGTATATGTCGGTTTAATATTATAACTAAATTTGACATGTACGTATGTACCAAAATGATCACTGATGTCACTTGGTGTATTAATAACACCAGAATTAAAACATGCATTGAGTCCGAAACAACGATTGGATCTGAAAGTGTTGAAGAATTCGAATGATCTGTTATTCTAGTTGGTTCGGTAATCATTAATCAGAATATAATATGAATAAGGTGCGTTCGTGGATCTCGTTCTGTTCCCTTTTAACGTTCATTATTATAATACTACTAACTAAATTAAATATGTTTCTTCTTTTTTAACATTTATCTCCGGTAAAGTTTCTTTTTACATTAAAATCTGCAACTAGTATTAATCCTAATAAGGGGACACACGGCAATCTTGATATTTTAAAAACTCACGGCGTCCCGTTATTTTTTCTCTTAACTTGCATTTGTTCAATCATTAGTATTAATTGTTAGAATAGTTCAAAGCAAATTTTGTTACATATATTATTAACTTTTTATAATATTGCACAAATATATTTTTCTCAGATCAACCTAGTGTGTTAAAATACACGTTTAATGCTCTTTTGAAATGTTTCGTATTGGCGAGCATCAACGTGTATTGATTATTGCACATTATATGCAGTTACATAGAACGTCAGAATAATATAAAAAAAACTGCATAGGAGCCAATTTATTAGGCTAAGATCAACCCATTTCAATTTAGTAAATGGAGTCACACAAAGTAGGGGAAGTAACAAAAATATGTTTGCGAGTTTATTAGGCTAAGACAGCTACTATACACAATATTAAACATTGTGGACACTTTGTATTTTACCTTAGTCTTGTAGCGTGTTGTTTTTTTTAATTGATGCGTTTGCATGGTAAAAGTGTGCTGCAACTTTGCAGAAATCTTCATTTGCATAACACTTTTAGCTGTAATCTTCTGGTGATGTTTTGGCGATGTTTGCTGCAACTTTGCCGCAGACCTCATTTGCATAGTAAAAGTGTGCCGCAACTTTGCAGCAAACTTCAATTGAAAAAAATGTTTCTCTGCAATGTTCTGGCGATGCTTTTGATGATGTTTGCTGTAACGTTGCGGCAATGATCGCCAATACATCGCGGCAAACTTTTTCAAAATCAATAAAGGACTGAAAAAGAACAATGGTGCGCCGTTTAAAAAAATATTATGCAGAATTCATACTGTAAATTAAAACTCTGGCATACAAATTTATCCTAATCACTAACTTACAAAGTTGACAAAGCCAGACAATAATAATTCAATCCAAACAATTACTCATTTTCACGGAAATTGCAAAAAATCCTAACTTAATTTCATTCAAATATTACTCTCATTTACATGGGAATGTCAAATATTGTCTTTTTCCACATTACTCCCATTTTTATGGAGATGTCAAGCGCTGTCATTTCTGCATTACCCTCATTTTCATGGAGATGTCGAACACTGTCATTTATGCATTACTCCCATTTTCATGGAGATGTCGAGCACTGTCATTTCTGCATTACTCTCATGTTCATGAAGATTTCGAGCGCTGTCATTTCTGTATTACTCCCATTTTCATGGAGATGTCGAGCATTGTCATTCATGCATTACTCCCATTTTCATGGAAATGTCGAGCGCTGTCATTCCTGCATTATTCCCATTTTCATGGAGATGTCGAGCACTGTCATTTCGGCATAACTCTCATTTTAATGGAGATGTCGAGCACTGTCATTTCTGCATTACTCTCATTTTCATGGAGATGTCGAGCGCTGTCATTCCTGCATTACTCCCATTTTCATAGAGATGTCGAGTGCTGTAATTTCTGCATTACTCAGATTTTCATGGAGATGTCGAGCAGTCTCATTTCTGCATTACTCCCATTTTCATAGAGATGTCAAGCACTGTAATTTCTGCATTAATCTCATTTTCAGGGAGATGTTGCGCTGTCATTCCTGCATTACTCCCATTTTCAAAGAGATGTCGAGTGATGTAATTTCTGCATTACTCAGATTTTCATGGAGATGTCGAGCAGTCTCATTCCTGCATTACTCCCATTTTCATAGAGATGTCGAGTGCTGTAATTTCTGCATTACTCCCATTTTCAAGAAGATGTCGAGCACTGTCATTTCTGCATTAGTCCCATTTTCTTAGAGATGTCAAGACTGTCATTCCTGACTCTAATTTTCATGGAGATATCGAGCGCTGTCATTTCTGCCTTACTCCAATTTTCATAGTGATGTCGAGCGCTGTCATTTCAGCATTACTCACATTTTCATGGAGATGTCGAGTGCTGTCATTCCTGCATTACTCCCATTTTCACAGAGATGTCGAACGTTGTCATTTCTGTATTAATCTCATTTTCATAAAGATGTCGAGTGCTGTCATTTCTGCCTTACTCCCATTTTCATAGTGATGTCGACTGGTGTCATTTCTGCATTACTTCCATTTTCATCGAGATGTCGACCGCTGTCATTTCTGCATTACTTCCATTTTCATCGAGATGTCGAGCTCTGTCATTTCTGTATTACTCCTATTTTCATAGAGATGTCGAGCGCAGTCATTTCTGCATTACTCTTATTTCTATGGAGATGTCGAGGCTGTCATTTCTGTATTACTCTAATTTTCATGGAGATGTCTAGCGCAGTCATTTCTGCATTACTCTCATTTTTATGGAGATGTCGAGTGCTGTCATATCTGCCATACTCTAATTTTCATGGAGATGTCGAGTGCTGTCATTTCTCAATAAGTCCCATTTTCATGGAGATGTCGAGCGCTGTCATTTCTGAATTACTCTCATTTTCATGGAGATTTTGAGCACTGTCATTTCTGCATTACTCCCATTTTCATGGAGATGTCGAGTGCTGTCTTTCCTGTATTACTCCCATTTTGATGGAGACATCGAGCGCTGTCATTTCTGCATTACTCTCATTTTCATAGAGATGTCGAGTGCTGTCATTTCTGCATTATTCTCATTTTCATAGAGATGTCGAGAGCTGTCATTTCTGCATTTATCTCATTTTCATGGAGATGTCGAGCGTTGACATTCCTGCATTAATCCCATTTTCATGGAGATATCGAGCGCTGTCATTTCTGCATTACATTCATTTTCATAGAGATGTCGATCACTGTCATTTCTGAATTACTCTCTTTGTCGTGGAAAGGTTGAGCGCTGGCATTTCTGCATTAGTCACATTTTCATGGAGATGTCAAGCGCTGTCATTTCTGCATTACTCCCATTTTCTAAGAGATGTCGAGTGCTGTTATTCCTGCATTACTCCCATTTTCATAGAGATGTCGAGCGCTGTCATTTCTGTATTACTCTCATTTTCATAAAGATGACGAGTGCTGTCATTTCTGCCTTACTCCAATTTTCATAGTGATGTCGAGCGCTGTCATTTCAGCATTACTCCCATTTTCATGTAGATGTTGAGTGCTGTATTTCTGCATTACTCCCGTTTTCTTAGAGATGTCGGGTGCTGTCATTCCTGCATTACTCCTATTTTCATAGAGATGTCGAACGCTGTCATTTCTGTATTACTCTCATTTTCATAAAGATGTCGAGTGCTGTCATTTCTGCCGTAATCCCATTTTCATCGAGATGTCGAGCGCAGTCATTTCTGCATTACTCTCATTTCTACGGAGATTTCGAGCGCTGTCATTTCTGCATTACTCTCATTTCTATGGAGATGTCGAGCGCTGTCATTTCTGCATTACTCTAATTTTCATGGAGATGTCGGGCGCTGTTATTTCTGCATTATTCCCATTTTCATGGAGATGTCGAGCACTGTTATTTCTGCATTACTCTCATTTTCATGGAGATTTCGAGCGCTGTCATTTCTGCATTACTCCCATTTTCATGGAGATGGCGAGCACTGTCATTCCTGCATTACTAACATTTTCATGGAGATGTCGAGCACTGTCATTTCTGCATTACTCTCATTTTCATGGACAGTCGAGTGTGGTCACTCCTGCATTACTCTCATTTTCATGGAGACGTCGAGCGCTGTCATTTCTGTATTACTCTCATTTTCATAGAGTGCTGTCATTTCTGCATTATTCGCATTTTCATAAGGATGTCGAGCGCTGTCATTTCTGCATTTATCTCATTTTCATCGAGATGTCGAGCTATGACATTCCTGCATTAGTCCCATTTTCATGGAGATTTCGAGCGCTGTCATTTCTGCATTACACTCATTTATATAGAGATGTCGATCACTGTCATTTCTGCATTACTCTCATTTTCGTGGAGAGGTCAAGCGCTGACATTTCTGCATTACTCCCATTTTCATGGAGATGTCGAGCACTGTCATTTCTGCATTACTCCCATTTTCTAATAGATGTCGAGTGTTGTTATTCCTGCATTACTCCCATTTTCATAGAGATGTCGAGCGCTGTCATTTTTGTATTACTCCCATTTTCATAAAGATGTTGAGTGCTGTCATTTCTGCCTTACTCCAATTTTTATAGTGATGTCGGGCACTGTCATTTCTGCATTACTCCCATTTTCATGGAGATGGTGAGTGCTGTCATTTCTGCATTACTCCCATTTTCTTATAGATGTCGAGTGCTGTCATTCCTGCATTACTCCCATTGTCATAGAGATGTCGAACGCCGTCATTTCTGTATTACTTTCATTTTCATAAAGATGTCGAGTGCTGTCATTTCTGCCTTACTCCCATTTTCATAGTGATGTCGACCGCTGTCATTTCTGCATTACTTCCATTTTCATCGAGATGTCGAGCGCTGTCATTTCTGTATTACTCCCATTTTCATAGAGATGTCGAGCGCAGTCATTTCTGCATTACTCTCATTTCTATGGAGATGTCGAGCGCTGTCATTTCTGCATTACTCTAATTTTCATGGAGATGTTGATCGCTGTCTTTTCTGCATTACTCCCATTTACATGGAGATGTCGAGCGCTGTTATTTCTGCATTACTCTCATTTTCATGGAGATTTTGTGTGTTGTCAATTCTGCATTATTCTCATTTTCATAGTGATGTCGAGCGCTGTCATTTCTGCATTTGTCTCATTTTCATGGAGATGTCGAGCGATGACATTTCTGCATTACACTCATTTTCACAGAGATGTCGATCGCTGTAATTTCTGCATTACTCTCATTTTCGTGGAGAGGTCAAGCGCTGTCATTTCTGCATTAATCTCATTTTCATAGAGATGTCGAGTGCTGTAATTTCTGCATTACTCATATTTTCATGGAGATGTCGAGCACTCTCATTTTTGCATTACTCCCCTTTTCTTAGAGATGTTGAGATCTGTCATTCCTGCATTACTCTTATTTTCATGGAGATGTCGAGCGATGTCATTTCTGCATTACTCCCATTTTCTTAGAGATGTCGAGCACTGTCATTCCTGCATTACTCCCATTTTCATAGAGATGTCGAGCGCTGTCATTTCTGTATTACTCTCATTTTCATAAAGATGTCGAGAGCTGTCATTTCTGCCTTACACCCATTTTCATAGTGATGTCGAGCGCAGTCATTTCTGTATACTCCCATTTTCACAGAGATGTCAAGTGCTGTCATTTCTGTATTACTCCCATTTTCATAAAGATGTCGAGCGCAGTCATTTCTGCATTACTCTCATTTTTATGGAGATGTCCAGCACTGTCATTTCTGCATTTCTTCATTTCTGGATATCTAAGAATCCTAGACAGACATACACACGTAAATATATACAAATTTACCTCTGGAGGTCAGGGATTTTGAAGATGAGAAACTTGCTATTTTTCGACATATAAAAATAAAACAGTTAATATAAACTTACAATATACAGGTGTGAAACATCCTCTTCAAAAGATTCACTCAAACTAAACTCATTCAAATCCATTGTTTCAAATTGACACATAACACACCATTGTCTACATACAGCTACATGATAACTGGCTATAATTATGCACAAATACCACAATTACATGAACACATGTGTTTCTAATAGTATACCCTCTACATTATACTACTTCAGATCAAAGAAAACTGCATAATATCTGGTAATAATAATTAACTGACCCAGTGAGCAAGTTTATCCAGCATTTTTTTTCACTCTATCATAAATTGGGTGTTTCTACATGACTGTACACTTATATTTTTCTGATATTAGCATTAATTATCTTTGTCATTAATTACTTTTAAATACATGTTATTTAAAGTATGTGCGCTTAAATTTCAAAGCAGATATAATTTTTATATTTGTTAAATGTGTAGATTGTTACTATATATATAATAATTCACAATGACTTTTAAACAATTAAATTGGCTTGTCATCATGACATGTTATAAATGCAAATTAATACTGCATTTTGCACTTGGGACACAATTTTAATTGTTCTGGTTTTAAATGTTGGAGTTATCATGGTGTTTGGTATTTAAAAATGTTCTTGCAACACAATAATACATATTTTGCTTATTCTGAGAAAAATAAGGTTCCACTAGAAATGTATACTTAGCAAAATTACTCGTTCAAGTGGTCCTTTGACTTAAAATGCAAATTTCACTTCAGTAATAAGTAACACAGAAATAATAAAATTCTGTATAAAGTTTAAGTTTTGCGATGATGTTTTGGCGAACAGAGATACAGGAAAAGTTTGTCGTGATGTTGTGGCGAATAAAGAAACGGAAAATCTGAACTGAAAAGTTTGTGGCGATGGCTTAATTGCAATAAAAAAATAAATCGGAATGGTAAAGTTTGTCGCGATGTTGTGGCGAAAAAAAAAAGCAAGTAAGTTTGTCGTGATGTTATAGTGAACGTTCCAAATAAATAATTGTTGATGGCGAACTTCTGGCAAATGTATAGCTTTTTGGCAAATTCGCTAAAGATTACCATGGGTGTTTGCGGCAACACCATCGCTAGTGGCAAACACTGTGGCGAACAATTAATAATTGTTCTGGCGAACAAAATTGTTCGCTGCAAGCTTGTAGCAACCTTGCAGCAAACCTTCTCATTTGGTAAGGATAACGCTTCTTTACAGACTTATGTATGACTCCATTTACTATACTGTAACTTCTTGCTTGATCTAAGCAATACTGTTGTGGTAGGAGAACTAGAGACTGACGATAATCTTGTATTTTTGAAACTCTGTGTTCTGAATATGTTTTTATATTTGCGTAGGTGATTATTTATAATTATTTAAAAAGTTTGAAGCAAATTGTTTTTGATATTTGATTTTGTTTTTGAATAATTCAGGGGCGTAGCTGGCCGATTTTTTACTAGGATCAACTAGACATCATGGCAACATTCCTGTACAGTTTCATGAAAATCCATGAAATGATAGTTTCAGAGGAGTAGTCCCGCAAAAAATGTTTACGGACATGACAAACAGACGGACGGACACCGCACCGCGGCATAAGCTCTAGCTAAAAATATAAAACATTAAGTCTGTTTTAAGCTTTAAGGAGGAATTTGAAATGAGAATAGAAAGACTTGATTTAATCTATACCACAACTGCTCTTTCATGGAATTGCACATAATATTTTTAGTTATTTTACATAATATTTTACGCTGATGCGTGATGAATGTAAGTATAAAGTCTTCATAACTCTTAAGCAAATTATAATCATCTTACACAAAGTGATACATAGAAGGAGTCGCTAGCTCCTGACACTTGCTATTTCAGTTCGGATGACCAATCAAAAAAGCCAGAGATATATTGCTACTACTTCAACAGTTGTTATGTCACTGAAGGAACTAATTATTTCCTTAGGTGTGATTATATATGTTATGCTATGTTATATATTCAGTCAGAGTATTACACCAGGTTTTCATATTAATATACAATTATATAAAAACCATGCTCACACTGATTATCCCCATTGATTTGACACTTGTATCGCTGACTATGAACAGATGAAGGGACAGGCTGGACCCTATGATGACGCCTACCTAAAGCCCATTGGGACGGTGGCGCTTGATGTTTGTCTATGATCTTTCTTGTCGTGCCCTTAATGATTTATTCTCGTGTTGCTCTGGCTTCTGCCAAGTCACTGAGTACCTTTATTGTGGCTTTTTAGGCTGTTGTTTTTTTGTATTATATTTACACGAGCATGTTTGTGTTTTACTTATATTGCATATTGATGCTGCCTTGTTGGTTAGAAATTAGATCATAGCGGGGATTTCTTTATGTACACTGTCCTGTTTTAATGGGATGACAGTAGGGTGTGAGGCACCCTAGTTAAATCGCCCAGTGGCCTACTTTGCCACTAACAGTTCCAAGGCGGTAGCCCTATTGTCAATTTGTTTGCATTTGTGATGTCGTTGTATTTATTATTACTTTTGCCTTCTTGTTTGTCTGTTTGCGTGTTTGTTTCTGTGTTTTGTGGTTGACTGTCCTCCTTCAATGCTACTTTCCCTGTCCGAGCTTTTTATATTTCTTTACATGACCAATGCACGAAATAGATGACGTTATAGGAAAATAAACCTGTTAATTCATGAATTTTTTTTTAAATACTATCAGATTTAATAAAAAATCCGGAGAATCCGGAATTTACCTGATTTGGCAGGTCTGGTGAAAGCACATTTATCCTATTATATCCTGTGGAGCACTTAGTACTGATAAAACATGTTGATTACTTCTAGTTCTCCTATAGTGTGTTAAAATACACGTTTAATGCTCTTTTGAAATTTTTCGTATTGGCGAGCATCAAGTATATGCAGTTACATAGAACGTCAGAATAATAAAAACAAACTGCATAGGAGCCAATTTATTAGGCTAAGTTCTCCTACCACAACAGTCTAAGTTTCAATATAGTAAATGGAGTCATACATAACAGGGGAAGTAACAAAAACGAAGTTTTCAACAAAAACGAAGTTTTCGGGTGTTTATCATCATAAATATTATTGGCAAAGAACGGCACTATTCACAAATATTAAATATTGTGGACACCTCGTATTATACCTTATTCTTTTTAGCATTTTGATTTATTTGTAACTGTTATAATGAAATTTTTAAGAAGCAAGAATGGAAACTGGAAAAATAACTACTTAATCGTTTCTAAAAGAGGTTGGCCTTGCACAAGATAGTTTTTTAAGACTTTATACTGAATATATTATGAAACAGCGGTGTTTATGTTCATATATCTTATAACTGATATGTATCATGTGTAAGGGGGAAATATGTCCGCAATGTGCAAATGTGTCCGCGGACTTATTGGATCATACGTAGGTGTCGAATATGTGCACAACAAGCGAATACGTCTGAGGCAAATTTAGCAGACGTCTCAAACAAATTTATCATTGATATCGATAGTAAAGGTCGAACGGTAGATTAGAGAGAAAACTTTGGTTTTAAAAGCTTTTTTAATGGATAAGGACAATTACTGAAATGCAGTAGAATATATGACATATATATAATTCATGTGAATCGTTCCTTGTCAGGAACACTACATAACTTCGAGCACGTTTTATCGAACGCCTGCACAACCGGGAATCCTCAGCCTTAACCTCTAGATATTGACAAAGAATGCTGGCGGTGCGGTTCCCGGCCTTGAGTTGTAATGGGATGTAAAAGGACCCTGAGTAAATGTAAATGGAGAATAGGCTTAACGGCCAAGATAATTATTCCAACCCCATACACACACACTACCCTCCTCACCATGCCCGAAACATAGCATGTAATGTGTAGGTAATTAGTGTATTACGTAACACTTACTGATAAGGATCAATAATGATCAGTGGGGTAGTTGATTAGCCTCCGCTCATTAACGGACAATCTACCGTGTTAATTGAGCACTTTCCTCTTATGGTTTTATGGCATCCTCATTAGGTCTGCCTACTTCAATCGGCAGTCATAAATCACTACGAACCTCCACCCCACGTTGTGTCTCTATTTATTTCATAGAAAACTGTTTTCTCAAGAGTGTTGACCTGAAAATGGCAACTTTCGAATCATATAATTATGAACAAATTATATTTAGGGTTATTAACATAATCTAAAAACTAATTGATTTAGAAACTCAACGTTAAAAATCATGATTTACTACAAATATAAACACATATAGATACAGTGTATTATGCATTTATATGGTATTCTTAAATCAAGTAATCACAATTTATAAATCACGGGATGACATAAAGTTTCATCTTCCATTAAATATTTTTATATTATTAGTTTATGCTTCCTTAAACAGCTGATTTTTTTCTCTATTTCATATGTTTCCTCCACTCGTAGCCCATATGGTATAATCGCTTCACTACAGATCATTTACGCGTCACTACAAATCATTAGTTAATACACAACATTAAATAGTCGTAACTTCGAAGTTAATGCACAAAGCTATGAAATATATAGTAATCACGTGAAACATACAATTATCAGCATGGATATGATTCATCCTTATATTGTAGTATTGATTGTTGAATCAAAAAGGATGTCAACAAAGTAGTTCCAAAAACAGTGAACATTATTTATGGAATTGTACTGTTTGGAATAGTGAAATTATCAAATTCATCCGAATGAAAAAATGATATAAATCTCTGGAAAGCATACAAAATAAATGAAATATATTGACGAGCTTTCAAATAGGGTAATCCGAGCCTTCTCTGATCTTACCAGCCTTTTTAAAATGATTTTTGATAGTTCATCCGGCTGTGTACGGTCAGAGCGGTTCCAATAGTAAAAACACGGGGATCTCCTCTCCCTAGCGGCGGGAGAGGAGGTACCTTCTTGGTTTTAAGTCAATATATCTTAAGAAAGTATGCATTAAATTAACATTTCAAGCATCTAAAATGATTATCAATATATTTATTTACCTATCTGAAACGAAATATCTGTTATAATCGTTTTACAGTTGTAACGGTCAACCCGAAGTTAAATTTTTTTTTTTTTCCTATAGTCGTTATTATTCATGTAAAAGAGTCACATGATCGTGACCTGTGCGGTGATAAATATTTCCCGCAAAATTAAGACAATTTCAAGAAATATAAAAAGATCGGAAAGGGAAAATAGCATTCTAGGAGGACAGTCAACCACAAAACACAGAAACAAACACGCAACAGACAGACAGACAAACAAGAAGGCAAAAGCAATAATAAATGCAAACGACATCACAAACACAAAAGGGTTGGCAATAGGGCTACCGCCTTGGAACGGTCAGTGGCAAAGTAGGACACTGGGGGTTTAAACCGGTTCTATGGTGCGCCAAACCTCACACTTACCCTACTGTCATCCCATTAAAACAGGACAGTGTAAATAAACGAATCCCCGCCATGATCTAATCTCTAACCAACAAGGCAGCATCAATAGGCAATATAAGTAAAACACAAATACGCTCGTGTAAATATAATACAAAAAAACAATAGCCTAGAAAGTCACAATGAAGGTACTCAATGACTTGGCAGAATCCAGAGCAGAAAGAGAATAAACCATAAAGGGCACGACAAGAAAGATCATAGACAAACATCAAACGCCACCGTCCCAATGGGCTGTAGGTAGACGTCATCATAGGGTCCGGTCATCGTACAATTAAAGAGGAAAGCATAGTGGCGAACTGTAAAAGGGTCCACCACCAAGCATGCAGGACGTTGCAAAATGATAGGGTCATAACCACTTTTGATAAACTTTTTAACAAGTTTAACAAAGATAGTATGAAAGTGATCATGACCAAGAATCTTACGAAGTTTATAAATCACATCACCATAGAAGTCAGGTTGTGAATGACGCTTTCTGATTGGCTGAACAATGATTGTCGTTTATTATCAGCCAATCAGAAAGCGTCATTTATTTTGCCTTTGAAATTCCTCTTCCGGCATTTTCAACACTGTCAACATTGGTTAACATTGGTTATTCTTGTGCTACATTTTTTGTTCGGTTTCGGGTTTGTGTACGCGATATCACGAGGAGACATATAGTCAGATAGCAGCATTAGTATTTCCGCTACACGGTTAAATAGTTTTAAGTGCGTGTACTTTCGACACGGAGTGAAAAACGGGTAAAATAGTAAACGTTGGCTGTGGTCCACAGATGTGGTAAACTATTCCCGTAGGCCTATACAGCTTGATTCAACCCTAGTCAATATATTATATAAAGGATTTTTTTTTTGGATCAAGCTCTCTGGATTCCCCATGTTCCAGAATTACAACATACCCACTAATATGAAATAGGCACTACCTATGTAACGGGCAAAGCAATTTGATAGCATGTACACTTGTTACCCATCTCTATTTTAAGGGTCAGAACTAACTATAAATTTGATCAGATCTTAATCTTAAAGTCAGGAAATAGTTATAGATAGATCTTTGCACAAATATGTAAATAAATATATTTGTAAGACCTAATAAAATAATACCCTTGTTTACTGCAACAATGAGTAGTGGGTAGGAAGGTTAGCTTTTTGTTTTATTTTGTATCTGTAATAAGACTTTAAACTTGAGAACAATAAGATACGGATAGATTTGAGTGCAGACTTTATTTGATCTTTTCCTTTACACAGAAAATATGCGCAAGCATTTCTGGTGCAGTTTTTGTGTGAGTCGGTGTATTTCAATTTTCGGGGGCTAACAAACTGAACAGTTTTCGGAAAAAATAGATTTGTTTTATTCTCATAAAATATGTCGACAGCGTTTTAAAGGAGATGGTCCGGTCACGGTGAACACATGTTTATTTGTAATCCGAGCATTCTCTGACCGAACCACTGTAGATAATCTCAGAGAATCTAGCAACATGTTTATTATTTATTCTAGCATGTCCAACGGAATGTAAGACTTTTTTTTGTAAGTGTATACATAAAATTGAAATATCAAGGTTCTGTTTGTTGGCTTAAATACCCATCAAAATACATAGGATGTTTTTTC
The DNA here is from genome assembly GCA_037043455.1 of Cyrtodaria siliqua. Taxonomy (NCBI): domain Eukaryota; kingdom Metazoa; phylum Mollusca; class Bivalvia; order Adapedonta; family Hiatellidae; genus Cyrtodaria; species Cyrtodaria siliqua. The sequence goes on along the minus strand of JAWPHD010017219.1, from coordinate 29,587 downwards.
TATGTTTAATGAATGAGACTCATAGGGTAGGTAGGTAGTCGAGGCCGTTTAACCCTTTTTCGCAGCGGTCCGTATAAGGCCACTTCCCCACCCAAATTACTTTGAAAATCATGCAGTTTTCCCCATTTTTTAAACTTAATTAACTCTGAAAATGTCATTTCCCAGTCATGGATCTTTCCCACATTCTAGGCCAAAATGCCCCTTTCCGGTCTGGGCTTTTTTAACCTATTTAACAGGGGCCGAAATTCGGCCTTTTCCCAATTGCAAAAACCTCTATTTTTTCCCAATTTTGGGGTAAAAAATTCCCTTTTATATATATATATTTTTTTTTTTGGAATAAAGTGACATACTTTACATAGTTTGTATGTTAAAATAACTCAGTTCTAAAACCTAATCAATATTTTACCTAAAACTACATTTTAATGAAATTTGCCCTTAAAAACACATTTCCCAAAACAACGAAAATCACGCTATTTTTTTCCCGATTTGGACAGCCTAGCGCTTATTTTCCCTAAATTCAGCAGGCCTAGGCCTTTTCCCTATTTCCTTAAAAAAGAAGCCCCGGACCTAGTAAAAGGCTCTCGTGGTGTTGAGGAGGGGGAGTAGCAAGTTTTTTTTTCAACTCTTAAACTGTTATTATTTAAATTTATTTTTTATTATCTGTTTAGTGTTATTGAGAATATTTAATTAATCTTTGTTACCTGTTATTATCAAATTCTTACTCCAGTCCCCATCCATTCCATACACAATTAATCATTCATCAAAGTACTTTGACCGTTATCTAGTCAGTGCCTGTTTCATATTAAAACATTATTGTTACATTTTTAACTTGCGATTAAGGTAAACATATGTGTATTCAGCGGCGTAGCCAGCGATACGCACTTACGCACGTGCGTAACATCGATTTGAAAAGTGAAAAAATAATTCTGGCCAAAAATGGCATAAAAATCGAAGGCTAACTTAACTCCTGACATATGTTTTTTTCATTTCTAAAGAAATTATTTTACCCTAGAATTTTAGAAACGCTAACAAGATATATGCAACAGAGCTGTTAATTTGTTTGTTTATTAAACGAAAACACTGCCAAGCAAGGTCACTTGATTCGTATTTTCCATAAAAATAGCGGAGAATAAGGCCTGTGACATGTAATAGCCGCACGTCGTAGAGAACGCTAACGCGCTGTGGAAACTTTCTTTACGACGTGTGAAACTTACGACCTATACCGATTCCGACGTGCGAAACGTACGATCTACACCGATCACAGACGCTTCAAAATTGAAGCGCTTCAGAGTCCTAGAAATACTTAAAAACATATAGAAAACTCCTGGGTACACGCAATCCTTCATAAAAAGGTAAGCATTCTTCAAAATTAATTATTTCTGTTAACAATGGAACGCCGGCAATTTACTTTTGGCTTTCAACTGTTAATCACGTCTGCGTGACTTCATCGTGAGACAGGAAGCGGGTCAAAAATGCGACCGGAAGTTTCAAAATGGCGTCGTCCGCGTCGTCTGCCATCTTGAAAATTCAAGTTTGACGCACTACGAAAATGAAAATTAGTAGCGTTAGTCAGTGAGTATTTAAGATATTCATTCCCATGCATACATGTACATACATGTAACCTATAGCCGCAGGTCGAGCTTTGCCCGTATAATTGTAGTCTAAAGTGAACATAACGGGATCCGTGATAGCACCATTTTTCACATTTTATCCTGTGGAATACCCGCCCATATGAAAAAAAAGGGGTAACAAAACACTATAACAAAACATGAATGCTATACTAGTTTTTTATTAGTGCAGAATTAGTATCACAAATGACATGCAAATGAGGTTAACAAAATACTAATAAAACACTAACAAAACACTATTAACAAAACACCAATAAAACACTGTTTAATAACAAAATACTAATGCTGTACTGAAATCTGAATATTAACAAAACACCAATAAAATACTGAAACAAAACACTAATAAAAGACTCCTAACAAAACATCAATGCAACACTGTTAACAAAACATCAATGCAACACTGTTAACAAAACATCAATGAAACACTGCTAACAAAACACTAATGATGTAATGTTCAGCAAAACACATATAGAATACTTTTAACAAAATACTAATAAAACACTAACAAAATTAATACAAAAAATATATATTTAACAATTTTAAAATACACACAAAATCGGTAAATAAAATAGTCAGAACTTTCACAACTTTGAGTATACAGTTTGTGTATATCAAGCATCAAAACAATAAACAAAGGAGAGAAAATATCAGTAATTGACAAATGCCCCCAAAACATGTGTGACCTCTGACCCTAAGAGTGACCTTGGTCTTTGAGGGAAAACAATAATAAAATTTAAGACAATTAAAAAACTGAACACAACCTACTGGTAGACATTAACATTAAGAACTGCTTCAAAATAATGTGTTATCCTTCTATGTCCTTTTTACTTTAGACAGTCACAAGCCTATCTCTACAACTTATGTGGAATTTTGACTGTTACAGCATTAATAGTGGAAAAAATACATTGTGAAAAATAATAATAAACAGTTTTGCATCCAATGGTAAATCCATTTTCACTGTACATTCTTCCATTCAACTTGAAGACTGTTGTCTAGATCTCAAACCCTGAAAGTTAATGTAAATAGTTTTATGTTAATAGTTGTTTATGAATTTATAATATTTTTGTAAATAAGGCATTCAAAATGTATAAAGATACAGCTTTAAAGTATTATTTGTAATTGTTAAACTGTCATGCTATTACACTTTTGGCATAATTATTTGAGTTCTAATAATTTATAGTTTGGTATGGTATTGGTATAAAGTATCTTAAAGGAACATATATTATGAGTAATATAACCACTGTCATAAAACAGTAAATTCATCAAATTACATCATATAGTCAACTATTATGTTACCAACACCTTAAGTTCACATCTTGTCATACAAGTTTTTTTTAAGTACATACAAAAGATTATTTAAACAAACATTATACTAACCATTATGTGATAAGAAATCAACTTCAATGTTGTGCAACTGTCAGACATAATCAGCATGATCGAGTTATCCTTAATTTGATAGCTGAAAAAAATTAAAATTATAGCATGAGTTCTACTTCCACTTTGAAAATTATCACTGTTCTTATATAAGACATACATATGAATATATATATATGCACGAATCAGATGAAACATTAACTTCAGTAAAAAAATTAGCTCATAAAACAACTATAAGTAAACAATTAATTTCAGAGCTTTCTCAATTAGCAACCATGATAAACATAACGGAAGAATGTCTTGCCATAATGTAATATTAATAGTAGTAAAGGTTTAAAGTAATTTACTTACCTGAATAATCACAAAATAGTGTTCTTTAATTCGATCCTGCCTGTGTTTCTGGTTGAGTTTAAAATCAATCATAATTTTCATTCCTGAATGATGAAATCCATCAATGCATTAATATAAATGTTTCATTATAGTTTTTTATTTTCCACCATTTGTTTTTCATTGTAACTAGGTCTTCAACTAATTTACATTAAGTGCTACATTCTGTAATTCAAGTTTAAAATTCCTAAAGTGCACATGTTTCTTCATAACTATAGCTTTGTATAAATTTCCAGTTTTTCAAATCCGAACTGCTAAATGTAAACCAATCCACACCTAGACTTGAGTTAGAGGCAATTTGTAGGGTTTGCAGGTTTTTATTCTGAGCTGCCATATACAACATATAATATGCCAGATGGATAATGGATGGTCAGTTCCCCTAAGTTCCCCACCATCTGTTTAGCGTTATCTAGACATTTTATGTCTGAAAGGTTGGGAGATTGGCAGCAATTATAAAGGAATCAGGACAACTAAATAGACGTGCTACAAAACAGAGTATGGTCCCATCTTGTTGGTTGATTCAACATCGGGATGTACCATACTCTATCTACAGTAATACTTATATATGACTGAATTAGTATATTAAAATATTCTTTTAATATTGACAAAGATTTGTCTTGCCTCTTTTAACATGACTCATGCAATTGATGAATCAAACTGTGCCCTACAGTAAGTAAAGTGGTACTGTGGTAAGTCTATATTCCTGCAAGGGTTGTCAGTGACTTAATATCATGCAGCTCCAAGTTAATGAGGGATCATCTGTTAATTAGGAAATTATGAATCTACATATTAGGTCTGGTTAATTAAACATTCATTATGGGCTTATCACAATGCTGAATTGAACATTTGGATAAAATGTCAAATGATATACATCTTCATTGTTACAAGTCAATATAATTTATTTCTGCAAATCTACTAAATATTTAATTTAAATAACTGCATCTCACTAAAAATTTATTCTTTCTAACTATTATCAATTGTAATGTCATAAACAGAATCCCAAAATGTGAAAATGAAATAAGTTTTATATTAATTTAATTTTATTGCAGACTTATTTTTATATTATAATTTATAAATATCTAGTGTTTAAATATTTTGATTCATATGGATGTGTGGAAGTCATAGAACAAATACACTGAATGTTGTTTAACGGCTCAGCCATCAACACAGTATATGTTATTTAGAGCCGCCCCAGAGAGAGGGGAAGTATACGTAGGAATCCGGGAACCTGCCCTACTCTTATTATCGAATAGATTCCTATGGTTTTTTAACGTGCTTGGAGGATAGACCGATACACAGGACCGCCCGGTTTACGTCCCCATCATAGAACAAATAATAATTAGCATTAAATCTGCTAATTTCATTTTCCAGTATTATTTTCAACGTAATTTGTTAAAGCGCACACTTGTTTTATCAGGGAGTAAGTATACATACTCCCTGGTTTTAACGAGAAAATTCTAAGTCCACTTTTTCCATTGATTTCCATCCCCCAAAATGTTCGTTATTTTCCATGCTATTTTCCATCATTTATTTTCTCCAACTTTCCATGGCATTTTTCTCATTTTACCATGGAAATCCATGGCAATGTTTCCTGATGTCAGATAAAATCCATGGAAAAATGGTACGTTGTTCAAATTTTCATCGATTTTTTTAAAGATTTCACGGAAATCTATGAAACTCCATCCAATTCCATTCCAACTTCCATAGAATTCTATGGATTTCCATGGAAACTGCTTCATCTAGAGATATGTGTTGAAAATGACGTAAAACATCATACAAACAAACAAATACCTTGTCACATAAATGACTAAATCCACAATTAAATATATATATTCATTATGCATCATGTTAATTTGGCTTAGATTTCAGCATGAAGATAATAAAGCGCTCAAGTGCTAAAGTAATGCCACATCTGTTTTTATTCTCAAGTGCAATGTAACACTAATACTGTATTCTTACATGAATATAAGTTTAATGGAACACTAATGCTGTACTCTTACATAAAGAGAAGTCTAATGAAACACTAATTCTGTACTCCGACTTAAGGTATAAAGTCTAATGCAACACTAATTCTGTACTTTTACACAAAGAGAAGTCTAATGTAACACTAATGCTATACTCCAACTTAATGTCTAAGACTAATGAAACACTATCAAAACATCTTTACCATTTTCTAAGTTAATGAAACATCAATAAAACATTTTTCTAAAAAGTAAAGATTTGATGTTTCATTAAATGTGATACTAATAAAACACTCTAACAAAATACTAAAGAGTGTTTTGTTAGTATTTTATTAATGCAGGATTAGTATTTTGTTAAGATTTTTTTTCATATGGGCGGTGCTGACAAAAAGTGTTGATGTCTTCTAGTTTTCTTACCACAACGGTATTGTTCGGATCAAGCAGTTGGCGTGGCGCAGTCGGTAACGCGGCGGATTTGTAACCGGAGGCCCCGGGTTCAATCCTCCGTGGTGCCACTAAGTTCCGTCGGTGTGTTCTTGGGCAAGACACTTTTCCTTAGCCTCGTCCGTGTGTCGGTCTATCCTCCGAGCACGTTAAAGAACCATAGGAATCTATTCGATAATAAGAGTAGGGCAGGTTTCCGGATTCCTATGTATCCTTCCCCTCTCTCTTGGGCGGCTCTAAATAACCTGTACTGTGTTGATGAGCCATTAAACAACATTCAATTCAGTTCAGTTTAATATAGTAAAAGGAGTCATGCAAAGTAAGGGAAGTAACAAACATTATATACACCTACATGTTGCATCGGTAGTATGTATGTACACGTGTTACATAACTATGACCGTTAGGCGAAACTTTGATCTGAAACTTAAACATCAAACCGGCAGTACGAGACATTGTACTGTCCATGTGATTATGTGAGACTGGGATATATTATATTTGATTCGATTAGAATGTTAAGTGAAACTGTGATCTCACTCCTGAAACTTAAACACGATATCGGCGGTATGTATCCGCATATTATGTGAGATAAGTTCTTATTGTTGAGTCACATTTTGATCACACACTGAAACTCAAACAGTTTCTCGGATGTACTAAACAGGTTCTGATTCTAATAGTCCTTGTTAAGTGAATCTTGGATCGCAAATCAAAACAGAGACGCCAGTATATATGAGGCTGAACACCCCCACCCCACCCTTTTAGTACGCAGTATTCAGGGCATTTATGCGGTATTCAGTACGCACGAGCCTATTTAGTATTTAGTGTTTATATAATGTATTGTTAAAACCAAATATGTACAAAAAAATCATAAAATGTAAATAAAGGTCTAATTTTGATAATCGGGCGTTCATTCATCTAGCAGATCCCGGCTCTTAGGTGTTTTAGGTCATCATTCAAATTAGAGTTATTGCCCTTTTTGTAATTTTATACTTAGAATTTTTGTCCGGAGCTAAATAGTATTCAGTACTCGGTCTCTAAAATAAGGAGTATTCAGTACTCGTAGGGGAGGGGGTAGGGGTAGGGGTTGTGGGGGGGGGGGGGGGGGGGGGGTACATCCTCATATATGCGAGATTATTTCAGATTGTTAGGCAAAAAAATAATTGCATAACCTGAAATGTTTAAAGCGGCTCGTCGGTATGTATCCCCAAGTTTTATTCTGATTGGTCAGCGAACCTCTTATATCTATCTGACACCTTAAATAGCGTCTTGTCAGTATGCATCTGCATATGCGAGATTATACTTAACTGTTAAACCTACCAATTATTGTATGTGGCGTCTCACCAGTATGTATTTGAATACATAGGCAAGTCTGCCATATATAATAAACATATGACTGCATTCTCATATGATTTTTATATAAAAGGAGTTTCAGATTATTTTCATGGGAATAAATTCATAAAGCCTCGTTTTTAAAACACACAAGTTTTCATTGATTCTCGTGAACAAAATATATTTCAACATTCATATGATTCTCATATGATATTTATATGAATTGAATGTTGTTTAACGGCTCATCAACACAGTATAGGTTATTTAGGGCCGCCCCAGAGAGAGGGGAAGGATACATTGTCGTTTATTATTAGGCAATCAGAAAGCGTCATTTATTTTGCCCTTGAAATTCCTCTTCCGGCATTTTCAACACTGTCAACATTGGTTATTTTTTGTTCGGTTTGTTGTTTGTGTACGCGATATCACGAGGAGACATATAGTCAGATAACAGCATTAGTATTTCCGCTTCACGGATAAATAGTTTTAAGTGCGTGTACTTTCGACACGGAGTGAAAAACGGGTAAAATAGTAAACGTTGGCTGTGGTCCACAGATGTGGTAAACTATTCCCATAGGCCTATACAGCTTGATACGACCCTAGTCAATATATTATATAAAGGCATTTGTTTTTTGGATCAAGCGCTCTGGATTCCCTGTGACCACAACAGCAGTGTTCTCAATATAGTAAATGGAGTCATACAACGTAGGGGAGGTAACAAAAAATGTTTTCGAGCGTCTTATATCATGTATATAATTACTATACACAAATATTAAACATTGTGGACACTTTGTATTATACCTTAGTCTTGTAGCATGTTATTATTTTAATTCATGTGTTTGTGGTATAATGAAATGTTGAAGAAGCTAAACAAAAATACTAACAAGAGCGCCGCCTAACGGAGCATTATACGCCCGTTTCCTAAAGGTTTTATGTAAGTGTCAGGTCAATGTAACCCTTATCTCAGACCTTCTAACAAAAACATAACAGAAATAGGATGTTGTTTAACCAAGAGCACTATATGTATAAAGTTTCAAGACTGTAGATCAAATATTCTTGAATAACAGCTGGGAAGGAATTCGTCATGATCAGGTCACAGTGACTTTGACATATGACCTACTAAGATAAAACTTAATAGAGGTTGCTGTTTTAACATGGGTACTATTTCTGTAAAATTGTAGTTCTAACAGTTATAAGTTACAGTGAGGAAAATATCTTGGGTTTCAGTCATTGTCAGTTAAATGTGACCTTGATGACTTACATAACCCAAAAGTAATAGGCTCCCTCCCTCCTGTGACCAAGTACTATTTGCCTATGAAGTTTAACAGACAAAGGTTTTACGCAAGCGTAAAATAGCTGCCGACAGACAAGACGTTAACATAATAATATATCAAGTCACGGATGTTACAACAATATTGAAAAACATAAATGTTGCCACGGAGACATAAACACGCCACGACCGTTTTTTCTTACATTCTTCCCGATTCAGTTCTTCCTACCAAGCCTTTTAAATCAATGTGGGCGTCCTCGCTTCTTTCTGTTCAAATACCTTGACACGCCTTACATATTGATTACAATTACCTTGTAGCACGACGTGCTAGAAGTACACATCAGCACAGAAATACAATTGTTCACATGTAAGGGACACGTGTGCGGTAAAGTGTGCATTACAACACATATAAACTATTCACTGTTACCATGTGTAATTATAAAATTGCGTTATCAAAGTGAAAAATGTAAAGGAAATGTTGCTACCTTACCGTCAGCAAAAATGAAAACCAATGAAAATTTAAAAAAAAAGAAAAGACAAATCGTCAGGCTTGAACCCTACCTTACTGGGCACTAACACGGCGCCTCGATCAACTGCGCTATTGATGCTTGTGAATGTTTCGTCGCTAATATACATATAATAGTAATGATAACATGCTACCATTTCAGTAGACTGGTTTACGAAAACGTCATTTCAGCAGGTGAAATAGTAACCGTTCAACATTATAAAATATGTGTTTATACCATTTAGGTTTTTCAGACGAGTTCTCTAGGAATTCAAGTTGTAAAGCATGCTTATTGCCACTTACATGAGTCACAGTCTGTTAACCATAGACAATTATAAAACCCGTATAAGAGTCAGCTGCCTTCGGCAGCTGAATAAGTGTGGGTATCATATTTCCGGGATTGTCATTTGCAAAGTGTATGTCCATATGAAGACATGTTGACGTCCCTGGAGTTCTCACTTGTAATATGTACTGGTGATCTTGACCTTTCACCTAGTGATCCCAAAAGCAACAGGGTTCCTCCTCTTCCTAAACGGAATGTATCTATGAAGATTCATGAGTATGAGAGTTGTGGTTTCACAGTTATTTCGCGGAATGTGTATTTCCATATAAGGTCAATGATGAACCTTGCCATTTGGCCTACAGACCCCAACGACAATAAGGTTCTTTATCTTGTCAACCTTATTGCGCAGAATGCATGTTACCACATAAGGTTATAGCGACATTGACCATTGACCTGCTAATCCCAATGAGTTTCATGAGTGTAGGTGTTATGGTTTTAAAGTCATCATGTGGAATTCATACTTCCATATAAGGTGATGGTAACCTTCACCTTTCAACTACTGACCCAAAACACATTAGGGTTTCTCCACTCACGAAATGCCTACTTCTTGTTTGTCTGTTTGCGTGTTTGTTTCTGTGTTTTGTGGTTGACTGTCCTCCTTGAATGCCACTTTCCCTGTCCGATCTTTTTATATTTCTTTATTGTGTGGAAGACATATTTTCAGATACGGTCAGTCACCTTGACTTTTGACCCACTAGACCCAAAAGCAATAGGGCTCCTCTCACCAAGGGCAATGTACCTATAAAGTTTTATGAGTGTAGGTGTTACGGTTTTGAAATTATTATGGATGAGTGTGTGTCGTTCTAAGGTTTATAATCCTTCCACCATCTGACCAATAGGACGTCCTAAAGGTATAAGCACAATAGAGTCTGGACTTTAAATATGGTAATTTTGAATTTAGAAACTGCTGTAGACCTTACCAACAGGTCTATGTAATACCTAAATATGTGCCAAAGCAAGGACCAGCATCTGCGTTTAATTCAACCTAATGTCGTATGCTGGCTTCTTTCCGGTCCGATGTATGATTGGCGTTGTGGCGTGATGTTGAATGCTGTGGATGATACAGGCTCCCTGGTCCTTAGGTTGCTTTACTTATATCATATATGCTAGGGGCTGATGAACGATTTGCCTGTTTCACATTAAATCGGGCTTTTTAGATGTCCATTTGCAGCATATTTATACTAACTGGAGCTCGAACTTGGGACTATTCGTTTTGTATTTATGTATTTATGTTTCATATTAGGACATAATTTTGGGTAAAATTGTATGGTTGCTGTGCGCGCTGTGGATTGTTATGCCTCGGACTTCGCATGCAGTGTTGTCCTAAGCCTGGACTGAGGAAGGCGGCAGCTTCCTCACACCTGTTCGCGTGAGATCCGAGGATCACTCGGATGAATAACTGCCGCGGGGAGGAAGAGGTCAATTACGATCGATAACGGTGTCCAGTCAAGACTGCCCCTGTGGCGTATCAGCCACAGGTTGGTGATGACAAGTACCGTAGGGCGGCGCTCCCTCTTCCTAAATGGGTATGTGCCATATTTACTGCTCCAATAGTTATTATTAATTTTTACATTTTTTCTCTTCTGCTTTGTTTAAACTTCATTTGTTTGAAGATAAATGTACAAGAATATGAATTATCACAACGTTATTACTATAAGATACTGTAAATGGTCAATTCCCTCTTTTGATGTTAAAAACTTAAATGGATTTAACTGTTATAATTGCTGGCTTAATTGTTAATACTTCTTGTTAATCTTTGGTTATCTGACTGATCTATCTGTTGCAATAGAAAATCTGAAATCAACACGTTCTGTCAAACAGACGTGGAGATGTGCATATAGCATCACACAAACAGGGGATGATGGAGACTGGAGATCTGATCTCCATTAATTAGAAGACGTTTACTTACTACATAACTGTTGCTGCATACGGCAGATAATGCCGGACAAATATGTAAAGTTATTTGTTTAACATTGCCTTCTCACTCCCCTACCCGGTAAACTGGAGTTGCCCCTTGACAGTAAAATAAAGACAACAGTGTTTTCTCTTCATTTTTGTTATTTTCGTTTAGCAATTATTTTATCATTATTTTAGATATGAAGTGTGTACAAAGTTAAGATGTTCATCATTGCAATACACAACTATTATACTAAAAGTAGATTCAAAAACGTGTTTGTTAATATGTAAGCGTTGTATGAACAACTAGCATACACGCGACACTTCAACGGTGTCTATTATGTGTCTGCATATGTGTGTTTAAACTCGATGACTGTGTAAATCTCTTATCACACAACAGGCACTTAAATGGCTTACCACCCGTGTGTATCCGCATGTGTAAGCTTAGATCTGATGATCGTGCAAATCTCTTATCACACAAAGGACGCTTAAGGTGTCAGACCAGTCAGGAAGTACTTCCGGGTCGTAGGGTGCTGAAATAGTTCCTTGAAAGAATCCAAAGTTTCTAGTTTGCATGTGTTTTTCCCAAGATTAGTTTCTATTTCATTGTTAAATCTAACCTGAGGTTAAAGTAGTATGTCTGTTGTCATGAATAGTAAGTATTTTATTGTGTTTGTCAGGATTATTTCTTTGAAGAGTATGAGCACAGAGGTTAGGTGGAGATGTGGTTTTGATAGATGTTTATTTCAAAATACGCATGGTGTGAATGAATGACGCAAAATGTTGAAAAACTGAATCGGTGTTTTATTCCAGATATGGGACCGTTTGCTAGCCAAATGTGTTTAATACACAGAATAAAAGTGTATTTAAGCGACGAATGTTGTGGAACTTGTGACTGATCTCCAAATATAGCCTCTATTGCATTGTGTTCAATGGGCTGATTTTCACCGGTCTGACACCTTAACTGGCATCTCACCCGTGTATATTAGATTATGTCTGCGGAGATCAGATGATCGTGTGAATATCTATCTATCTTAAGTTTTTGTTTTGGCACGCCTTGTTGCACTAGGCATTTTGGCGTGCTTTTCTTATGTTGATTATACATTCTATATTTCATAATTATTTTATACATAGGGGATTTATTTATTCATTCGTATTCGTTACTAGGCGGCAAGAGCTAAGCAGACTTAAGTATTGTCTATGGCGGATTACTGTATGTATATTAACTGTATTTGTTTCTATTATATTAGGCCAGGGACACCAATGAGCTTCGTAGGTATATTACTTATTAAATTGCTGTCAACCAGTGTCACCAAACAATGAATTTTGATGTCCGCTATGTATAATGGACCAAAGTCGGAATTGTGGTGAGCGGGCTATTATAATAAAATATATCACACATCTCTAGGAGTTTAAAAATATTCGGTGTGTTATTTACATATATACATTGTCCATGTTATGTCTGATCGTTGCTCCCGTTGTATAATTAACGTTTCTCAATAAATATATTCAATCTAATTTGTAACGAATGACACCCCGTCCACACCACCCGGACGTTATAAATACTTATGGTAAACGACTCGAATTCACTGTATGTCCAAAATAAGGTCATAAATGTTAAAAGTGTTTAGTAATGGCATTAAACAGCAAAATAGTGCAGACGTTACATAACCCGTACACCGTGTGTAAACCAACATTGTCTTATCAGGGTTACATATAAATAACAGGTGATGCATAAATACAATATTAAATATTTAACTTCTGACACATATGTATCTGCACGTGACTGCTGAGAGTAAATGAGTGTGTGAATCTCTCATCACACACTGGCACTTAAATGGTTTCTCACCCGTATGTATCCGCCTGTTTTTGGAGAGAGCAGAAGATTCTATGAATCACATACCCACACTTAAAATGCTCCTCAAACCGTATGTTTAGTTATGTGTGTCCTGAGACATGATTTATCAGCGAACATTTTATCACATACCTGACACTTATATGGCTTCTCACCCGTATGTATCCGCATGTGTCTACTCAAATGTAGTGATTTTGTGAATCTCTTTTCACACACATGACACTTATATGGCTTTTCTCCCGTATGTATCAGAATGTGACTGTTGAGAGTTGATAATCTTGTGAATCTCATATCACATACATGACACGTACATGGCTTCTCTCCCGTATGTATCAGAATGTGATTGTTGAGAGCTGATGATTGTGTGAATCTCATATCACAAACATGACACTTAAATGGCTTCTCTCCAGTATGTATTCGCATATGCGATTTAAGCAATGACAATTGGGAGAATCCCTTTGTACATATCTGACATGTAAATGGGTATTCGCCCGTATGTATCGGCAAGTGATTCCTCAGACTTGATGATTCTGTGAATCTCTTGGTACACACCTGACACTTAAATGGTTTATCACCCGTGTGTATTCGCATGTGATTGTTGAGAGTTGATGATTGTGTGAATTTCTTATCACACACCTGACACTTATATCGCTTCTCACCCGTATGTATCCGCATGTGTTCCTTGAGATGTGATGATCGTGTGAATCTTTTAGCACACACACGACACTGAAATAGCTTCTCATCTGTACTTTTCTCCATATGTGCGATGAGCAATGATGTGCGAATCTACTACACTTCAATGGTTTCTCAGCAGTAGGTATAGTGCGAATCTACCACACTTCAAGGGTCTCTCACCAGTAGGTATATGCATGAGTATGCCGATTCATACTGGATTATATTATATAATTCCGCTGAATTGATGGATTAGTGAATACAAGTGATACTGTATATCTGGCACTGGTGATGTTATTATTTTAATAATACTAGTACGAATGGTTTCATACTGAGTGCACTTAAATCGAGCAATACATGAGTAAGTCTACAGTGTCAGTGACCAAACGTAAATCTCTTCAAATAAAAAAGAATCACGTGCCCATCTGATCTTCTCAACAGGTTTTTCATACACGTAGCAGCATATATCAGTTCTGCTTCGACGTTTTAATTATCTGCAAAAGAAACACACATCATGATATATACCAGCTTTGGCCTAAATTAAAATAGTGTCTGTTTACCCTTTAGCTACCTACTCCATGCGTTTGCCCCTATCCACAACTTGTTATAAAGTTTTCCATATTTAAAAAAATGCCACGAAATCAAAATTATTTGGATAAATATTTCAATGTTAACTTTACAACAAAAAAAATATTTTTATGTAAACGGCGATAGTGCATATAAGGGAAGTAACTAGGCAGGCCATTTCGGACATAACCATATTCGCCTTATGATCAGACTACACCAATTAGCAACCAATCAGCGGGCAGGGAAAAAGTTCCAGGGTAAATTCGGAGCTATTACACAGAATCTCTTAATTTTGATTGGTTGTCAAGGTAATCAAACCAAAAAATCTTGCAAAAAAATTCAACTTTTGAAGAGTACTTATAAAGGTTAAATCATACATTTGTGCAATGTATTCATAATGTGTTGCATAATCAAAGAAAGAAGTATATTTTACATTTTCTTCATGTTTCTACATGCAAGTAGGTGGGTCAGCACCATCCGACCCAAACAGCTTTTTCAAAACATACTCAATGTATGGCTTCTGTATGTTTATTTGATAAAACTAAGATAGGTCTTTCAAAACAAGTAATATAAAATATAGCTTCCTACATTAGGGAACTCAGTACAGAGCTTAGAGCTATAAGGTAGACCTATGGAAAATGAATTGGTGTAGTATGACCTTATGGAGAAAAAAAGACCTCAAAACTGGCAGTTACAGGGTTTGTTTTTGTTATACCAATACAAATGTATAAACTGCATTATATACATTTCCAGCAGGGCATATGAACCCTTTGTTAATATGTAAGACTAATACGAGTGCCGTTCAAATATAACATACTTGTTTAATAGATACACTTTTATAAATCAAGTAAATTAAATTATATGGCAATTAAAAGGTCTACATTTTCACTTTTACATCAGTAAATATTATAAAATTATGTAAAACAGATTCAAGAAATACAGCTTTTATTACATCTCTACTGTAGGCGCCACGGAGCACGTCAATTGTGTGCTATGACGTCACCTTGAGAAACAACAACTGATGAAACATGTTATAAAAAGTAAAATGAATTGCTATTTAATTAGATTAATAATTATTCATGGTTTGCATTAAACAAATATTTCAAAGTATAAAACATGAAGCTACAGTACAAATCAATATTGTGTATGAATTTTTTGGACATTTTATTTTGTTTGCAAACAAATAATAAATCTGCTATCTAAACCGTCTTAAGAGTTAATCAATTCAAGCAAGTTAGTTGACATGACTGATACATTGTTTTCGTGTCATACCACATGGTGTGCATGATAAGTAAAAGATAGAGTCTGGTCTCAGCTCGTTGGCTCATTAAAACACCGAGACTGGCGTTTAAATAGGTGTTTAAAATAGGTGTTTGAATAACCAACGAGCTGAGACAGACAGTCAGTCAGACAGACAGACATACATGTAGCATAGTGTACTTAGTAACACCGTGACGTCATAGTGACCGTACTCTAAATTCCAAGCCCTTTTAGTTACCCTAAATTAAACGATTTTATGCTCTGCGTTCATCAAAGGAAATGTCACCGACCATGCTACAAACTAAATTACGGTTACCTTCGTTTATAATGCATTATTGACTATATTCTCATATCTAGGGTGTGTGTTTTTATTAAATAAACAATAAAATGAAACACATTTACCAGTAGAACAATGGTGGAGTTCGTTGTTGAAGTTGATGGGGTCTGTGTACTTGGCAAATGGACAACATGCGATGTAACAGCTGATTTAGACCGGCTGTCTTGTCTGTTGAAGGTTGAATCACTCTGTGTGGTGTGAACTGAAAAAGTGAATGTTTCCAAAAACATACACTGTAGTGTAGTGGACATAAATTCAGGGTGTTGTGTTCCAGCTCTATAGAGATAAACAATGCATGTTATATATCTGTACAGACAATGTTTAGTAACAGTCGTTAAAGGTGTCAAGTTGTAAATGTTACTTGCATATTGCTAATAGTCTATGTTAACGTACGTGTTATTAAAACAAAATAAATAAATAAGAAAAACTGAATGCCCAAGGAGACTTTGGCTTCCTTATCCGAGAATATGTCCCATATTTAGGCAACGCAAGCTCAGGCAATAGGAAACTATTATAAAAAGTTTCAAGATTCAACATCATCTCCATTTCCCACATCCTGATATTTCTATAAATTCGTTCGATGTATATATCGTATGGATTCATGCGACGCAACACAAAATCACACCAATTGTTTTCCATTATGTTAAGCTGTCCTTGATCTTGATAGAATAGTTCATGTTTCTTTTTAGTTGTCTTCCTCCGTGAAGTATTTTCTAGACATTTACTTATATTGCCTATTGATGCTGCCTTGTTGGTTAGAGATTAGATCATGGCGGGGATTTCTTTATTTACACTGTCCTGTTTTAATGGGATGACAGTAGGGTAAGTGTGAGGTTTGGTGCACCCTAGAACCGGTTTAAACCCCCCAGTGGCCTGCTTTGTCACTGACCATTCCAAGGCGGTAGCCCTATTGTCAACCCTTTTGTGTTTGTGATGTCGTTTGTATTTATTATTACATTTGCCTTCTTGTTTGTATGCTTGCGTGTTTGTTTCTGTGTTTTGTGGTTGACTGTCCTCCTTGAATGCTACTTTCCCTGTCCGATCTTTTTATATTTCTTGGGTACTTTTGAAATTGCCTCTTGTATGCTGTATTTATTGTTCTGGATAAAGTTTTTGATCTCAATTAGTCCTTCTTCATTATTTCCATGCACTAGAACGTCTGTAGAGGCCGTCAGAATGTTTTATTCTTGCATACGACTAAGCCCACTCTTGAAACGTTAACATTCAATTTGTTTTCATACTCAAGAATCCATTTTCCTTCTTGTGCCAAACCTCTGATTACGTTCATATTTCCCTTGAACTTGGAGTAAAGAATATTTTTACCAGGCAGGTCGATACAGTTTCCGCTCTTCGTGACATAACCTTTCCAAAGCTGGAACTTGTCAATCGAACACATCTTTTTTGTTTCCATACTTCACTGTTACTTTGTTGGCGTGTGTTCATTTCAAAAAGCTGTCTTTCCTTTTCATTTCTGACTTTTTTCAGGAACTGATCACAAAGGTATTTCAATTCATTGACTGCTACATCCTCCAATGGATCACCGTATTCTAGCCTTGCCTTCTTGCTCGTATTTTGCTTCATACTTTCCAGCTTACACTTTCTCCCTAAAGTTGTGCCTACTTCACTGTTTTTGGTATTTCTCCGTTGCCTTTACGTTCTGGCATACAAATCGTGTGCCTTGTTGAATAAGGACCCTGCTTGGTATCCCGCCACTTTCTGAAATGTCAGTTGGGACCAGACAGGGACAGGATTATTACGTAGTGCACCTCCATAACATCTGGTGTTCCATGACCTCCTGCTGCACCTATTTATACATCCCCACTCCCCCATCAAACTTTGCTCTTATCGCCATCCAGCTCTCTGCTAAGTCTGTGGTAAAGTTACCCATTAGCCTCACACATTGTTCGGCCAACCGATTTAATCACACCCTCATCTTTGATTATTTCAGTCACTTCACTCATGGATATATTGCTCTTTGTAGCTTGTTTAGCCTCCTCCCGCCCATATTCACTCGGCATTTTCCAATTATCATGCTGGGAGTCAAATATATTGTCAACAGAATCATCGCTCTTCATTTTCTTTTAACTCTGCATCACAAGTTTTATGTCCATTTTTTTTACAAAAGTTTGAACTGTTATTGTAGAATCCTAAAACATGATTAATCGAGTTCTTTATATCATGCCTCATTTGTTTAGCGTTATTCTCTTTACTTCTCAGTTTGATAGCACAACGTATTGCTGTTGTTAATCTTACACTATTATTTTGGTTAATTTCCTTTTGCCTTTGAAATGGAGATTTTCCTCGACTACACGTTCCAAATTTGATCAAACATATTTAATTAGCACACTTCAATTTCTGTACATGTACTCCCCATACTGGAACCTTTTACTCAAAGAGCTGTCCCCATCACCTTGAACTGACACCGCCTTTAAGTATCCTTCCAATATTATATCTACTCCACTGCCAAGGAGCTTTCAGTCCAGTTTTTAAAACAGGCATGGTTTTTAGGCTAAGTGTTGGTACTTTGGGCGAATGAGCAAATACAACACTGCTTGTTTCTAATGCCCATTTTTAGTAATTTCTGCGTAATAAGATAACTACGACCCCCACCCCACCCACTCACCCCACCCACTTTGTACAGTATGCGGTGTCAGACCAGTCAGGATGTACTTCCGGGTCGTAGGGTGCTGAAATGTTCTAGTTTGCATGTGTTTTTCCCAAGATTAGTTTCTATTTCATTGTTAAATACCGGTATAACCTGAGGTTAAAGTAGTATGTCTGTTGTCATGAATAGTAAGTATTTTACTGTGTTTGTCAGGATTATTTCTTTGGAGAGTATGAGTACAGAGGTTAGGTAGAGATGTGGTTTTGACAGATGTTTATTTCAAAATATGCATGGTGTGAATGACGCGAAATGTTGAAAAACTGAATCGGTGTTTTGTTCCAGATATAGGACCGTTTGCTAGCCAAATGTGTTTAATACACATAAAAGTGTAATAAAAGCGAACGAATGTTGTGGAACTTGTGACTGATCTCCAAATATAGCCTATATTGCATTGTGTTCAATGGGCTGATTTTCACCGGTCTGAAACCTAGATGGACAAAATGTATTTTTCTTATTAATGGCCAAATCCAGTTGATTTTTCTTGTGAAAGCTTGCAGCTTAGTGAGGGAAAAAAGCTGATGTTAACTTTTTGAATTTTACAACAGAACATGTTTTTTTGCAATTGAAATAGAATGTGTGTGTTTTAGGGTGAAAGTCGGGGGTCCTAATGATTTGGAGTGGCCCTAAAGCATTTTAAGTAGGCTCTCAAGTGTCTTTTAAGTGGATTAGTGGCAAAAGGTAATAGATCTGTCACAATTCCTACAATAAATGGCAATTTTAAGGTAACGTATGAGGCTAAAATCTGAAATATATCGGTACTGACATTTTGACATGACGCGACTCTAGGAAGAGTCTTACTTTGTATCGAAAGCCTGAGAACCTGTAAGTTTTTTACACGATGATGGGTTTACAATCTGAAACTGAAATATACAGAAATTTGTGGAATTCAGCATTTATTTTTGTTTTTTGCTGAACATGGTGTAAATCCCACCCATTTTTTTTTCACTATGCAATGGCATACAATTGTAATTTAACACATTAATTTTGGTATTTTGTTAGAGATAATGGTATAATCCACTGAAATATATATACAAGCTATTCTGGTGTGTGATTCAGTTTGTCTTGCTGTTGCCCAAGACTTTAATGTATTAGTTGGCTTTAAAACTACTACAGGCATATGGGGGTAGGCTTAGCTTTTGAGTCATTACTTCAATTTTGTCTCTTTTTTTCTGGCATTGTATAGCCAAACTGTGTATTTTATTGGACATTGTGCATGTAAATGTGCTCCAAAGCAGCCTGATGGTCTATTTTGTGCCTCAAAATTGTTGGAATTTAACAGAATGTCTGTTTCTTTAAGAAAAATGAAGAAATTTCATGCATGAGTGATCTTAATATCTACACCTCACATTTTGCGTATATTTAATTTGGTATATAGAAGGCAATGTTTGAAAACTTTACTTGATGGAAATATACCAAATGGTTCATTTATTTTGGCATTTTTTCAAGTTTTGTATAACGCGTCTTAAAATCCTTGATTTGATTTTCTATTAGCCTAATGGTTCTTTGCATGAAGGAATTGAACCGAAAAGATAATAGGTCCTTGCGAAAGCATCTGATTTTCCATTCGGTCAACCTTATTGGTCATTTAGATGTATACGATAACTATTTTTGATAAATGTCGCGACTCATTTAGGTGACAGACCAGTCAGGAAGTACTTCCGGGGCGTAGGGTGCTGAAATAGTTCCTTGGAAGAATCCAAAGTTTCTAGTTTGCATGTGTTTTTCCAAGATTAGTTTCTATTTCATTGTTAAATCTAACCCGAGGTTAAAGTAGAATGTCTGTTGTCATGAATAGTAAGTATTTTACTGTGTTTGTCAGGATTATTTCTTTGGAGAGTATGAGTACAGAGGTTAGCTAGAGATGTGGTTTTAACAGATGTTTATTTGAAAATCCGCATGGTGTGAATGAATGACGCGAAATGTTGAAAAACTGAATCGGTGTTTTATTCCAGATATGGGACCGTTTGCTATAAATGCTAGCCAATATCCAATATGCTTAGTTCTGATTCTGCCAAGGAAACATGCACATACTGTTCGAAAGAGGGTGATGCAGCATAAGTAGATAAAAATAGATGTTACTATCATATAAAAATAATTTACCTGAAAACAGGAACGTTTAAATAGAGATACACGTTCCTGCTGAAATCGAATAAAAACAACTGCTTTCGTCTTCCGAGGTCAAAATACAAATGGAGTTCTTTTTGTCAGGGGAAGTAACTTTTGGTAGTATTGATCATCTTCGAAACTTGAATTGTAAATACAAACGTATTGACAAGTTGTGCAGAAACAAATTTGAAACTGGATCCGAGTGACCGTAATTATTATTTTTTTATTTTAAGTTGTGAACTAATATAATCAGTTTCCTATAAGCAGCTAATTTTATTTTCCAGCCGATTGAGTTTCTAATGAATCCTTTTTTGGCACTGTTGAAAGAAAAGAAAGAATTAGTTTCCTGTGTGCAACCGAATTTATTTTCCCGACGATGAAATTGCTAATGAATCATTTTTTGCACTGTTGATTCTGGAAATAACAAACAAAACAAAACAAACAAAACCAAAAAACAGTCAACTGTTGCCAAATTTGACCAAAACAATGTTCGATCAGATTCGAAACGGAATGTCATAATCATTGTCGTTAATTGTGTGGAGCGTTCATACAGCACATCTCAACAAAACATGATACATAAATCTGTAAACATATAAAATGAACAGCTCAATAACGCATGGAAAAAATAGACTGTATTGTTCATTGTCAAAGGCTGCACATGGTTCTCAACCATTAACCTGGTTATTGCTGAGTACAATTAACTAGATTTGCAAATATTCAACTACTGTCTAAAATCCCAACCACCGTCAGTTTAATTGAAAAAATCAGTATTTTCGTGAGTACCTTTAAAATATGGTTTAGGTATATATATATTCAGTCATATAAACATGTATTGTGATCATACTGTTATGAAATAATGCAATAAAACTTTTTTTTATAAATACACGGAACTCTATCAACACACATTATTGGATATCTCAAAAATCAACAACGTCCGTATTTCTAGAAACACATGTATAGGTTATTAGATTTGATTTGGAATATGTATCCGCGGAAGAACAAGTGCAAATATCATATTACAAAGCTAATAACATTTTTATTGCATGCACATTTGTAAAACAGAAAAAATAATAATTTGAACAAAACATGGGTTTAACATTTTATTTTCATCAAACACATTTATTTGAAACAGTGTGCCAGTCTGAAAATAGTGGCGTGTTATCTAAACTAGCTCTACTATTTTTTATGTTTCCTTAACATTCTGCTGCTATTGAAAGTATATTGGTATTTTCCTGGTAAGGTAAACCTATGTAGACGTTGTTTTCCAGATTATTTTGGCAGAAACTTGCTTTATGAGAGAAAACGAATCTTGTAAACCGTCAACTATGCAACAACAACAACAACAACAGTCCCACTTCCAGTATTAAATGTAAACAAACCCGAAACATGTTCTATCAATATTACTGCCATCATACTTCTTGCTGTTGGGTTAACTATCAAGTATAAGGTACCCTCCCACGAAAGACACCTGAACTGTGAGACAAATAAATCTGTGTTATCTAGATACAAAACATGCTCTTTGCACCCAGTTATTGGGCAGTTTGAAAACATCCATGTCGAAACAAAAGGGTCCTATTTGTATAAATAAGCTGGTACGTCTTCACCTAGGCAGCCTCCTACTAGCAGAGTCTTGAACCGAACCCAGGTCCTCAACCAATTGAATTGCCATGTGACGTATGCGAGAAGGCCGTTCGACGGAACACGCCCGGAGTATGTTGTGACAGTTGTGTATGGTATCATCAATATTGCATGGGTATTTCAGATAATGTGAACCTTCAAAATGTTATCTGGGAATGCTTACATTGTGGCTTACCAAATTTTTCAACTAGCCTCGTCGATATAAAATTGTTTGAAGCGTCCGACTCCACTGTCTGGTACGTGTTTCGGTGTAAAGCTTTTATCATACGATGTATTATTTTCAAGATGGCGGACAATGTTTACGTCGGAAGGTAGGTGTCCAGTTATTGGTTTAAGTTGTTAAAAACTGATAATATTATATTGAAACACGTTTATAATATGGCCTATGATGACTGCGTTAATGTCAAAAAGAACTGGTTATCTAATGTTAAAACATTACTGTATGAATATGGTTTCAATTGGGTTTGGGATAACCCCGGTACAGTTGTTTGTAAGTCATTTGAGCTGTACTATTATTCAAACAAAAACAATCGATTGTTTTTTGCGACAGAGGTATGCTGATAAACAAAATTCGGATGTCTTAGATTTGTATAACAGTTTGAAAAATCATTTTCATTACGAAATATATTTAGATGTATTGCCATGCGATTTAAGACGTTTAGTCAATAGAATAAGGTTATCGTCACATTCTCTAAGAATTCAAGCAGGTCGGTATGGTATTAATAGGATTGAAAGAAATGAACGATCTTGTCAATATTGTAATACTCAAGATATTGAAGATGAGTTTCAGTTCATTCTAAAAATGTCCATGTTACTCCGATATAAGGAGGTAATACATAGCACAATATTATCGTAATAGACTAAGTATGTATAAATTCATCGAATTATTGCAAACTGAAAACAAAATGATTCCTTTTAAATTGGCTACATATCTCAATTGTGCGATGTCTCATAAAACATCTATAACGCATGTGTGAACACTTTATAGTTCATCCTCTTTAGAGCTGATATGTATATGTATATTAATTATATACTTTGTAAGTTAAACGTGATTTAAATATATATTTTTTGTAATTGTTGTATATATGTTATGATTATGTTCTTCACGTACAAGTAAATAAAAGTATGTAAAGTTCTGTTCTGTTCTGTTCTATTTCACATAGAGTTTAACAGCAAAACAATGCTTATTATAGCATTCAAAATCTTTAACTAAAACTACTTGAAACACATACGTTAGTTCTACACCATATCGAAAATTTGAGGAAACACCGTACCGATATATGTTAAAATGTGCTCTGACTACACCGTACCTCGGCAAAATAGCATTGGGTAAACACCGCATAATCGTGATATTTTTCAAACCCAAAAAACATCTACATTATGCAAGTTATGTGGTCAAAAGATGTTTACATATACTCTAAACTGAAGGATTCGAATATAAGCGCACCTTATAGGAGTCAGAATAACTCAAAATGACTCATAGACAACAAAATAGTGGTCATCTCTCGATTATCTTTTTAAAAATGAGAAACCACTGGTTGTGAGAGCTGATTGTGGTTTTAAAAACGGAGATCTTTGAGACTGACTGAAATAATTCAAAACATTGAATATTCAAGTACGATTATATCTAATATGAACGCTGGATATAAAAAATCCAGGTGAAATAACTGGACACCTACCTTCCGACGTCAACATTGTCCGCCATCTTGAAAATAATACACCGCATCATAAAAGCTCTACATCGAAACACGTACCAGACAATGAACTCATTCTCTTACCTTAAATAATCCAGATCAGAATCTGAGATAAGCTTCTCCAACCCCACTGCCACTTCCTCACCTAATAAGGTTAAGCCCACATGGAATCACTTACCTATTAGAGCTTTGCTAATTAACTTCCAATCCATCAAATCGCCTGGCAAACCAGTTCAAATAAAGAACATTATTCTTTCTACACAAGCTGATATCGTTTTCGGCAGTGAGTCATGGCTAACTCCTGAGATTTCATCAGTAGAAATCTTCCCACCAGAGTTCAACGTCTACTTAGAGACAGAACCAGCTGTAGATGGTGGGGGGTCTGCATATGTTCACGGCCTTTCCACAGCGAAGAGCCAGAGGTAATTCGAGATGACAAAGAGAATGAGGTGGTATGGGCCAAGGTGAAGGTCAAAGGCTCCAAGGATCTATATGCTAGGTCATACTAGAAACCTCCTAACAGAGCTAGTCCAGAAGAACATAAACATCTTCAAAGGTATATATCACGAATACCGACTAGAAATGAAGCCCACCGGCAGCGACTTCAACCATGGTGACATTACCTGAAAAAGTGAAGTACTTATCCATATCCATCACAGGGGGTGCAATGCCAGCAATTGGTAAACAAAACATCGCTAACAGCTTTATAGACCAAGTAGTGACAGAGCCAACAAGGACTACAGAAACACTACAAGCCACTCTAGATTTGTTTTTCACCAATAAT
This sequence comes from Cyrtodaria siliqua, assembly GCA_037043455.1. Lineage (NCBI taxonomy): Eukaryota > Metazoa > Mollusca > Bivalvia > Adapedonta > Hiatellidae > Cyrtodaria > Cyrtodaria siliqua. The sequence goes on along the minus strand of JAWPHD010017219.1, from coordinate 4,878 downwards.
GCAATCAAATTCACATAATACCATGTATTGCAGAACATGATAGAGTCAAGCCTTAGTCCTCTCCTGAAGAAACCTACACCTCGGAAGGTTGTCAAATTTGCAAGGAAAACTACGACTCCCTAAAAAAAGAACTATGGGACTTCAGCCAAGAATTCATGGATACCATCAACTCTAAGAACATACACACTTTATGACTCGCGTTCACAAAGACACTTCACTCCTTGATGCAAGGACATTTTTGCAAAAAAATGATACGTTGTGGATCAAAGTTGAAACCATGGATAAAAGAAGACTAAGAAACCATCAGATATATCCAGGTATAAAAAAGCAAAATTGAATACACAACAAACAGAAAGGTCATCATATTGGAAATACATAACATCATCGAAGTAGGCGACCAAGAAAACGACGTTCCATCGGGTAAAATAAAGATTATGAACATAAAATCACTCACTCAAGAAAAACAACAACAGGGTTGCACTACTTAAAGAGAACGGTAAGATGCATGCTGAACCTAGAGACAACATCGAATACCACACTGTTTTTACACACGAGGATTCAACGAACATCCGAATATCAGAATGTGACCCGTACCCATGCACAGAAGTGACACATGAAGGAATCCTTAATTGCCTGTTGAAGATTAACCCAAGGAAAGCCTGCGGACCGGACAGGATCATTTATTTTTCAGCGAAACTTGGAGTGTGGTACTGTCCCAGATGACTGGAGATCGGGCAATTTTACAGCAGCTTTCAAGAAAGATGACATATTTAGGGCTAGCAACTACCGCCCAGTGTCTTTCACTAGTCTCTGTTGCAAACTGCTGGAACAAATGCTGCCCAGTTACATCCTGAAACATCTAGATGAGCATAAGATCTTAACAGACTGCCAGCATGGTTTTCTCACCAGACTTAGCTGTGAAACCCAACTGCTCACCATGTTAGAAGAGCTTGCAGAATCCCTTGACATGAACACATCTATGGACCTGATTATACTGAACTTCTCAAAAGCATTTGACAGAGTTCCATCTCTACGACTACTCGTCAAACTGGACCACTACGGGATCAGAGACCAAACATACAGTTGGATCAGGTCATTGCTATTCAACAGAACTCAGTGCATAACAGTAGACGGTGCCACATCTGACAACCCACCAGTTGTTAGTGGAGTGCACCAGGAACAATTCTCGGGCCTCAAATATTTCTTGTTTTAATAAATTTCATGTCAAAGTGTGTCTCATCAAAGAATAGAATGATGGCAGATGACTGCATTGTCTGCAGGTCAATACAAACAATAAAAAAACTGCGACGCACACCAACAGGATTTCAACAGACTGGCCGAGTGGGATCAGAAGTGGGGTATGGCTTTCCACCCAGATAAGAACAACGTACTGTCAATATCAAAACAAAGAATCCAGTATATAGGTTGAAGCGATGTACGTTACAGGAAGCATCTTCATCAAAATACCTAGGGGTAGACAATACTAGACATCACTTCCAACTTGTCATGGAACCAGCACATAGATCGGATTTTGAAGAAAGGGAACTCTATACATGGCTTTCTTCAAAAAAACTTGAGAGTAAAGAATAAGGACACCCAGCATTCTTTGCCATGGTCAGGTCCAATCTGTAGTACTGTGCTTCCATCTGGAATCCCCACAACAACACATAAACTAGAAATGGTGCAGAAATGTCTAGTAGTGTCACAGACATGCTAGACAACTCCAATTGGGAAATATTACAGTGAAGACGCACCGAAATCAAGCTCACAATTCTATACCATCGCCTGACTATGTTGAACCAGCATCTACTTGGACCAGAACAGACACATACAAGTACAGTATTTTCCCTCGCACAGTCTGCACCTGGAACTCCTTCTTACCAGCATCCGCTGCCGAGGCTCCTGACTTGGTACACTTGAAGCAGGAGCTTGCCAAAATGACATGCTAATGCAGATGTCATCCCAGACTGTCTTAAGAACCGATGATGGTCAGAGCTCTATCAGTTGGGTGAATTCCCATTAGGGGCCATGCTTGCCGGGTTGGTCTTACACTAAGTGTCGGAGTAATCTGTCGTTTCCACAACGTGTTGACCATACGTATTTCGAACGTTGTAAAGGGAGGTAATTCATATCAAACGTTAATTAATTGTTTACATGATGATAATCACAAATATGCAAAATTATGCGACCATTGAAAAGTTAAACAAAATCTTGTTAAAGCGAGGAAATTTGGGAGAAATTTTGTTGTTCGGTTGGCTATAAGAATCACGACTAGGCAATGATATTATCTCTCCTCTTAAGGTTAGTTTCTTTAAGCGCAAGTTTAAACGATATTGACTGAAACCGTTCGGACTTTTCGGGTTCACTTTGCCAATGCTCTCAATTTAGCTTATAAAATACGAAATAATTACGTTGACAAACATTAAACACTTACCATTATTTTACTAAATAAAAACAATATCGTTGACGGAATTCAATAGCGGTACAAAAAAAGGAAGTACCTCTTCGTGAGTTTGAACTCGCAGCCCAAATTAAAATTACACTTGCGGGCAATAATAGTGAGAACGCAATATTCGACAGCGCTACCGACAGAGCTAAGCGGGCCATGTGTATTACGCAATACATACTACATACAAAACCTAATGCTCTAATGGCTGTAACGTGATCAACAGAAACTGTAAATATTTTGGGACCCACATTGTTTACAAACAATAAATAAAACTCTTTTTCGTTCAAACTCTGGAATATATTACTACAGACTTATATGGGTATTTGCTCATGTTTTCATGTATCCATTTCACTAAATGAAAATTATTTGGTTAATATCTGCTTACTTACGAACCGTGTCCCTTTAATTGCCCAAGAGAGAAAGGGTAATTTGAATTGCAGGATATTTCGGACACATGGTTTTAGCTAGTCGTCGTTGGCTTGTGTTAGAAGCGAAGCGTACAGCAATATCTTTGGGGAAACTAGGCTGAGTTTTAAGCGCACGCTGAAGCTTTGAAGGTTGAAGCTTAGAAGAAGTGTTGTTTCAAACAGGCTTGGGTATGAAAAATAGTTAGAGGCAGTTTGTGCTCAAACAATAGTTTGATATATAGGCTAATTATAGGCTTTGAAGTTTATTAATTGAAGTGATTATGGCTGAAACCATTGTGGTTATTTTAGAATCATTGTTTGAGACCAAAGTTTGAAATCATTCATTGTATGCTTATAGCTGATTTGCGCTGATCATATGATTTCAAAGAATCATTGTTTCGAGCAATTGTGTTTAGTTTACAAATCATAAGGCACGTAGCCTGAAGAAAATGTTATATAATGTTTCAAGCTGTATAGCTCCGAAACATATAAAATAAGTTATAGTTAAGCTGGGCTTAACTTGGATTCAGTTAAAACATTCTTACCTCAAGGAAGCCCAGTAATCGATGTCATCAGCAGGTGCGCGCAAGTGCACGAGATGATCATTCGTAACGAAGATTTGTCTCGACTCCGTAGGTAAACATATGCATTTCAGCTATAATTCTCAGTTCATAAAAATAAAGTAAGCCTAAAGTATGCCAGTCAATGGTAAAAAGTCTCGGTTAATATTCACTTCTGCTAATACTTAGCGGATTAAGAGCAGAATCAAAGAAAGGTTTTAGCGAGATGATTCTCAGCGGAGTTTTTTCGTTTTTGTTGTTTTTATGTCAATTTTTGGGCTTTAAAATGTCATGTAATGACCTTTCACACCTACCGATAACAAATACGTGATATAAAACGTAGACAGTAGTCATTTAGATCATGGGAATATGGGTTTCGACATAGATATAGCGAATTTATGAAAATGATTCTCCGCGGAGCTTGGCAACGAGACGATACTCCGCGTAACCAAATTTTACACATGGTCTCAAGTTATTTTGTCTTTAATTTATGGTATGAATCAGTGTTTTTATGCCTTTATTAAGCGTCTCCGTGGCCGAATGGTTAACGGCGTTGCGTTGTAAACCTTCGCCTCTCACCGCTGGGGTTTCGAATCCCACTGGAAGCTCGACTTAAGTGAGGAAGTGAGGTGTACAGTACTGGTTCTACCCAGGAAAAGTGGGTGGTCTGCCTCCACCACAAAAAATCGACCGTCATATATAACCTTACATGTGTCGAAAATCACGTAAAACGCCATAAAAACAAACAAACAAATATGCCTTTATTATATATATGTATAAGAATTATATATAGTGAATATATATAGTGAATACGAGTACATTTGTAAACTTTGTGGACCTATCCTTACATCTTAACCAAAGTTTTTCACTTTCACGTGAACGCCTATCCCCCCCCCCCCCCCCCCCCCCCCCCCCCCCCCCCCAACCCCCGCCTTCTTTTTTTATTTAACCTAAATTTAATAGACTTGTAAGGCACGTTATCGTACCTTTCATTCCTAACAAGATCACACCAGCCCTGATTAACTGTATCAATATTTGACTGAGTACTCAGACCGCCTTCCAGGTCAGCAATAACACAATTGACAGGTTTAAACATTTGTCATTATGAATGAAAACTCAGATAATCTGGATCGTGACACTTGTTATGAATGAATACTGATAATCTGGAGCTTGACACATGTTATGAATGAAAACTCAGATAATCTGGCGCTTGACACATGTTATGAATAAAAACTCAGATAATCTGGAGATGGACACTTGTTATGAATGAATAGATTTTGATCAGAACCTGGCCAAACACGGTGCCACAATGTTATTAAAAACCTTTTTTTTTTCACTGATCGCATTTGTTAAGTTGATTTACTATAAAATCAACAGTGTCTCAGTCAACGCTGACAGTTTTAACAACATGACGTCATCCAAAATGGCCACAACACTGACTGTTGTGACTTCATGACGTCAT
>JAWPHD010017218.1:0-45787 GCA_037043455.1 Cyrtodaria siliqua | reverse complement strand
GCCGTGGCCTAAAGGTTACAGCTCCCGACTTCTATGCAGAAGATCCGAGTTAAAGTCCTTAATTTTTTTTTTCTCTTCACTGCAATAATAAATAATTATAAACTATTTGATGGACTGATTAAATATGGACTTATTAAATATTAATTTATGGAGTATTCTGGATCTTTGATTTAGATTACTATAAACCAATGACTAAAAATCTTATTGGGCTCCAGTTTCCAGCATTTCCATCAATAACTTTGACAATACATGTAATTTATATATTATTAGAATTGGGTTCATTTTTTTCCCCACCACTAAGAATTTAATACGCAGTTTATAATAAAAAAAGAGCTACCGGAGAACAGCGCAGCTCCACTATTCGAATTTTCAGACAATAATAAATTATATAGCCAGTATATACCATCAGAAAAAAAGGCTAAAAACAATGTGGGGGCTGGGGTTTGGGTGGGCGGAATAAAATTATGGCAGGGTGTGAAATGTTATTTTTTATCTTTTTTTTTATCAGTTTTTTTTCAAAAATGCTGTCATTTTAAAGAAATTTGCGGCATCTCGGAGAGGGAGGGGATAAGAATCAAGCAATTTTTTTATTGTGACCTCATTTCAGTTTTCTTTTTATTGATATTTCATCCGTGTATCTGAATTTAATCTAAATTGTTTTATATGTAAATGATTGCGTTCAAATTTAAATGTTAATATCCAAATAATCCAAAACGCACTAAAAAGATATTCGGGTTGTGGTGATGATGGGGTTGGGGATGGTTGGGGGATGGGGGTGGGGTGGGTCGGGGGCACATCATTGATATAGGTGTAGATTTGATAAAACAAAACAACACTATGTTGGGATATCTTTGAGAACCTGACCATTGCACCTACGTTCACGGACCTTTGCAACATCTTGATTGATTCTGATTTTATCTGAAATTGACAAAGTTTGTACGAATGATCCGTTCTGAACACATGCACGTGAATCTCGTAGTGTGTTAAAATACACGTTTAATGCTTTTTTCGATTTTTTCGTATTGGCGAGTTACAGTTACCTAGAAGATAGAATAGGAGCCAATTTATTAGGCTAGTGAATCTGTAAAAGGAGAATAAGTGCAGTATCCACACAGTTCGAAATTTTAAGTTTATTACTCAGACTTGATAAATCCCCATTTAGGCTGTGCCTTTTTCATATTATTCCTAATGTATGTAAATAACCTACCATTTGCAGTATAATCTCAACACTATACTATAAGGCTATTCAAATTCTAAGGATTTGGCGTTGTGCGACATGTTTGTGTCATCCGGGCAGTTGCGGTGCAGCATTATATTCCGGTACTTTTTCCGGTATTCCGGTACTTTTATTTGATGGGGGATTCTTCAGAAAATTTGGGGGGAAAAGTACATTCACGGCAGGGGAATGGAGACGAATTTCGGCCCCAAAAAAAGTGAATCGATGCCCTGCAGGGTCACCATTTGAACAAACTTGTTAGAGGACCATTTGCTGATAGTAAATGAAAAATATCGAAGCTCTAGGCCTTGTGGTTTCAAAGGAGAAGATTTTTTTGTGTTTCTTTTATATCATTTTATGTAAAACGTTTGCCCCCGGGGCGGGGCCAAATTTCACCCCAGAGTCACCATTTGAACAATTTAGGTAGAGGACCACTAGTTGATGATACAAGCAAAATTGCTAAGCTCTAGAGGAGGAGTAGATTTTTAAAGAAATGTGGACGCCGCCGACACGACGGATGAACGTCGGTCACAATTGCTCACCCTGTGAGCACTACGTGATCAGGTGAGCTAAAACAAGTGGCCCACGAGGGGGCCTGTAGATGCTCTACTGGCTTAAAGGAAGGTTTTTTACAGGAATATGGAATTATTGGTTATAATAGCAGAATATATGTTACATAAATCATCAGTAATTGATCGATACTTCCAAAATCAATAGGGGTCATCTTCTGACCATGATCAATCTGCAGATCAAGTTTGAGGACAGTAGGTTCAACTGATCTTCAGTTATTGATGGGAAACGAAAAGTGTGACGATGTTCTTGAAAGACGAGGATGGTGGACAAAGTGATCCCTACGTGTCTGTCATGCTTTGACTGTTCTGCTTGCGGTTTTTTTGGACATGAAAAGGCAATGAACCTATGAAGTTTCATGCCTGTAGTCATTCAGTTTTAATGTAATCATAAACTAAAACAAAAATCGACGGCGCGCCATCGCAAAATACCCACGTTCTCTTCACACATTAATATTAACAATCTGTGCAAGTTTGGTAAAGATCAAATAATAAATGAAGGTGCTGCAGTGCTCACAAAGCAGAAAATCGCGTATTTTAGCAAAAACAAGCGCCATAACTCTGGAATAAATAGTCCGATATTGCTATTTTTCAAACTCTTCATAGAATTCATTGCTATTAACAATCTGTGCAAGTTTGGTAACGATAAATGAAGGTGCAGGAGTGATTCACAAGGCACATTACGTGACGTGGACACAGTCTTATCTTTAAGACCCCAAGGTCGCATCTTTGCCAATATGGCGAAACGAGGTACCTTGGGGTCATCACTATAGTCGGTCAAATCTAGCTCAAATTGCTTCATCTTGTGTTTTTATCGCAATATAGTTGTTATCAAATCTATAATGAAACTTTCTTTTTTCTTTTTCTTAAAATGTGTGTTCAATCGATAAACATATCAGTCGCTCCGCCTACTTTGTGACGTCATAACTTATTCAAAGACGTACAACATACACACACAAAATAGATCTTCACTTCATACTTATATTAATATTATACTTATTATACTTATACTTAAATATAATACACTGTTCACGTTAAAGATCTCACTGAACTTCTATGTTAATCAGTGATTCAAACAACCCATAATACCCTTCCTCGGGAAACAAGGATGCCGTAATAATCACAAATTGATTGTTTGCAGTATCGGTAGAAGGAAACTTCAAATGTAAATGATAGCCAACCATATGTACTTGATTGTTAGAGCGCTAGGCAAAGGCGTTTAACTTAATCAACAGAAGCTTGACTCTTTTTCCTCCATGTCACAGACATTTTTCCCAATCAGATAGCAGCAGTCCATCAAAATTTGAAAAAATGTATTAATTATGTGACATGCTTTTGTCTGTTGAGTCGATTCTTAGCAGTCGGTGATTATAGAAAATAATGGATGAAATACAGAAAATATAAATAAAGCCTAGTATTGCCATGTTTACATGATTGATCAAGTCTTATGTCTTTGTCAGAATGAGAAATAATCATGTTTTATCCCAAAATGGACAGGCTTGGGCCTCTTTGTCAAGAAAAAGAGTTAAAGTCCCTGGGTTCGAGGCACAATGTTTTCAACACCTGTTATATTTGGTGCCCAGCCTCGTTTGCTAGCATGATTTAAGGCCAGATAACCGACTTTGACTGAACTGTATTTCCAAAGATTCAGGGGCAAATATCTGGTCGGTGTTTACAGAATTTAGTAGGTCACACGCCAACATCTTCGGAAGACTTTAGTTTCATGAAGTTGGTAAAATCCCACCCTCATTGCCAAGCTTTGGCATCATTTGGTCGATTATAATACATACATGTACATGGCTACAGGTCTTACTAAACTGTTATTTCCCTTGCCAGATCTTTCTGGCGCTTAAAAAAAAGATCTGTGTTTTTCGGTTCTTGTTTATTTCTTAAGATGTTCAAATAGTTTCTCTTTTTGTGTTGCAGGTGACAAGAATGGAACAATTTCATGATTTCAAACAGGTTTGGATATGCCTGAATGTTTCTGAGCCCAGATCTGAGAGTCTAATACCGGGTAGTAATACACTTGAAAATGAAAGTGAAATGGACAAATTCAAGAGGATCTCATCAAACTATTGATATTTAAAAAAGCAAATTGGTCAATCCCGTATTTTTTGCTGGATAATTCGAGCAACAGGCGTCAAGTTTCACGAAGAAAGTATTTTTAAGACAATTCAGGAAGTTTAACAGTGGTCCAGAGCGGTCCTTGTACATATGTAGAGCAATGTAAAATTAACTGTGTTGTGAGACGTAAACTATAAGAGCAGCTGATTGATGCAGATTTGTGTTTTCTTAAAAATCAGCATTCAAAATGGAAACAAGTGAGTTTGAGGATTGTTAAATGGCATCAAGTGTGGCGTTTAACAAGTATTTAATGATTTTACAGTGTAAACATTACTATGGTGTAAGACATTCGGACTGTACATGTATGCTGTACCTTCATGTGAGCTGCCTTTGTAATAATAGCGTGTGTCCCGAGCTATGATCAGCTGAGCTTGGAACCATATCCAACAAACTGTGAGAGAAACAGATGTCTCCACACAACACCGAATCTATACATGGGACTTGGACAGTATCTAGCAGTGTACTCCACAGGCTATTAAGCCATGTCACATTTAACATGCCTTCACATCCAAAATGCTTTTGCAATATGCCTTAATTTTGAAAAGACATGTAACACATTTTAATTATTTCATTTTTCTTTAGCTTAAATAAGTTTAAAACACAATATACAGAATCACTAGCCTTTTTCTTATACAGATCAAGTGTCTTTCTGACAAACTACCCGGGGCAGGCATAAGGATGCACTCTGAAGCATATTTTCTCCGATAAAAATGACATGCCTTGAGAAATTCCTGTGGAGAACACTGTCCAGATTGCATGCTTGAGGTAATTATAAGAACTGTTGCTGTAATCAAGTAATTTATCACATTATAATCATACTCCACCCACTTTAAATGTACAGCATTGATTCATAATAACTGATCGTAATTAAATCTATTATTTTTCACTAATGTCGGTCGCATACAGCCTCACATAAAGTAACTTTACGGTAAGTAATTTATTTGTCACTTTGTCAAGAATGTCAAATGTCAGTTGCATACAACTTCACGTAAAGTAACCTAATACGTAAAAATAATGTATTCGTCACTTGTCAAGAAGTTTTGTCGCAAACAATCTGATGTTAAAAAAACTTGCGTTGCGTAAAATAACTTGAAACTCGGTCGCTTTTAACCTTATACAACCTTACGCGAAATAACGTAAATGTGTCACTCGTCAAGAATGTCGGTCACATAGCACAGTCAGCACAGCATGCAACCTTGTGTAAAATAAAAAAAGCTTACGTAAAATAATGTATTTGTCACTTGTCAAGAATGTCCGTTGCATACAACCTCATGTAACATTTATAACTTCACGTAAAATTATTTATTTTTCAAAAATATCGGTCGAGTACGCTCGTCTTCTATCATCGTTTCTTGACATTTTGTAAAAGCGTTTCGTTTTGTAATTTTGTGACAGTTGTCGAGAATGTGTGCAACTATTGTACTGAATTTGTTTTTTTCAGATCAATATATTATTAAAGTATAAATTCTCAGTATTGACTCTACTTGACTTGATTTGACTATTTGCTTGACTAGACTTGATTTGACTGACTCAACCGCAAACCCTACATAACTTGTTTATGATTTGACTCGCCAAACCATGACTGGACTTAATTTTGACATATACTTGACTTGAACTTGACTTAAAAACTTGACTTGAACTTGACTTGAAATTGAATTATACTTGACATGAACTTTACAATAAATGTGTGAAACTATTGTATTGAATTTAGTTAATTTCGGATCATGAATATGGATACATTTACACTTTAGTGATGACATGACTTGACTATTGTTTGACTCAACTATACTATTATTAACTAGACTTGACTAGAATAGGCTGAATCAGCTGCCGAAAGACTGCACGACTTGTTTTTGACTTGATTCACCATTACTTCCTTATTACTTGACTCATCATAACTTGACTTGACTCAACTTGACTTGAACTTGACTTGACTTATACACATTATAATATAAACACATTTTAGGCAAAGAAAATATAATGCTCAATACAGAAATAACAAATCAATACTGATAATTATTTTTCTAAAGAAGGAGTTATTAAAAATAAACCTTTGTCGTCTCTATACAACCATATATATTTGCGAATTGCCTAGATCTCAATTTGTCAAATCCAGGCCTTGTCATACTTTACGCTATAATTTCACAAATAGTTGTCCGATGAGGTGAAACGAGGCCATTTCATGTAGGACTTTGACGTAAGTTTCTTCAGAAAAGATTTTCGTCGCATGTCGCGTAACTTTTTTTCCTTCAAGGTCTCACTAAACAGTTATTTCCCTTGCCAGTCACGGTAGGAACTTTCTGGAGCTTAAAAAAAAGATCTGTGTTTTTCGGGTCTTGTTTATTTCTTAAAATGTGCAAATAGTTTCTCTTTGTTTGTTGCAGGTGACAAGAATGGGACAAGTTCATGATTTCATACAGGTTTGGATATGCCTGAATATTTCTGAGCCCAGATCTGAGAGTCTAATATCGGGTAGTAATACACTTGAAAATGAAAGTGAAATGGACAAAAAGGGTCTCTTCAAACTATTGATATTTAAAAAAAGTAAATTGGTCAACCCCGTGTTTTTTGCTGGATAATTCGAGCAACACACGTCAAGTTTCACAAAGTAAGTAATTTTAAGAAAATTCAGGATGTTATACTGTGTTCCATAGCGGTCCTTGTACATATGTAGAGCAATGTAAAATTGACTGTGTTGTGAGACGTAAACCAAACCTCATCCTGTCACAAAATTCACGGGTAGAGCGTATTGGTCGTACATAGCTCTTGTTAGCACATGTGAGTTACACCCTAATTCATTGTTTAGTTGAAAAAATTCACAATATCCATGATATATTCAGGTAACTTGGAAAAGCGTGCACATTTTAAGTGGCCGCAATAATGTGCCCGGAAGGGCCGTTTAATACGTTGTCGCAGGATGACCCAGGTGGTTGGGGCTAACTCGGGAAAGAATCAATGACGGTGAATGCATTTACATAAGTTTAATGCAACTTTTAAAATATGATAAATATATATACAATTATCTAAAAATACAAGCGAATACACAGTTGAAATATGAAAAGAATGTTCTCATGAACGTTTGAGACGTTCTTAGTGTTGTTACAAATACTGAATGTGCCGATTGATTATATACGACACTAAAGTGTTGTTAAAGTTAAAACAATATTAATTTGATAACGTTGTATAATATGTACATTAGTTAACGTTGGCGTATAACTCAGTCATTGTAAGACACGATTGATAACAGTATATATTAGGTGCATTAGTTAACAATGAGATGAGTGACTGGTATAAATGTTCGACGCCTATACAAAGCGTTGTATAATATGGGCATTAGTTGACATACATGTGTGCATGCATAACTCGGTAAGTGTAATAAACGAGGGATTTGATTACGTTGTATATTACATGTATTAGGGTCATTGGTTAACAGTGACGTACATGGCGTATACCTGGTGATGTAGACTATGTATACATTGCTACTCATCATTAGTAGAGCTTACATATATTTATTAAATAATGATTTGTTTGGGTAGTGATAATTATGCAAGATTGTTATGTTTATCAACCGACATCTAAATCGTAAGTATAATTACAGCCTAAGCCATCCAGGGTTGTATATAAGCCATCCAGGGTTGGATATAAGCCATCCAGGTTTGGATATAAGCCATCCAGGTGTGGATGTAAGGCTTCCTTAGTGGAGCTAAGCTTCCACGCATAACGTTAAGAGCGGTGGAGACGGTCCCCGTACCTGCACAGCATGGACAGGTTCTAGTAGCGACAACACCGGGGACACGAGGTGGGCCCGTTATTAGTGCTCACTGGAGGAACATCATCCACAACCTCAGTGGAGGTTAACCATCATACATATTGCGTCATCAACCCTTATAGAAGGCATTTGATGACAATCACTCATTGGATTCGCGCATCATCATCTTCATGAGCATCACAGTTATCGCGCTAGATCATATATCAACATTGTTATAACTTTAACAACACTTTAGTGTCGTATATAATCAGTCGACACATTCAGTATTTGTTACAATACTAAGAACGTCTTAAACGTTCATGAGAACATTCTTTTCATATTTCAACTGTGTATTCGCTTGTTTTTTTAGATAATTGTATATATATTTATTCTATTTTAAAAGTTGCATTAAACTTATGTAAATGCATTCACCGCCATTGATTCTTTTCTGAGTTAGCCCCAACCACTAGGGTCATCCTGCGACACATCCGGTTCAGCAGAAGCATACTATAAGATTCAGATTTGTGTTTTCTAAAAAAACAGCATTCAAAATGGAAACAAGTGAGTTTAAGGATTGTTAAATGGCATCAAGTGAGGATTTTAACAAGTATTTAATGATTTTACAGTAAAAATGACTATGGTGTATTCGGACTGTACATGCATGCTGTACAACAACAAGCACATTGGAACAGCACACACTCATTTGAACGTTTCCGCACACATGGCAACATATATTTATGCACAGAGTGTCTCTGGTTTTCCTCGGAACCTTTATGTGAGCTGCCTTTGTAATACTAGTTTGTGTCCGAGATATGACCAGCTGAACTTGGAACCACATCCAACAAACTGTGAGAGAAAGAGATGTCTCCAAACCATACCGAATCTATACATGGAACTTGGACAGTATCTAGACTGCATGTTTGAGGTAATTATAAGTACTGTTGCTTTAATCAAGTAATGTATCACATTATAATCATACCCCACCCACTTCAAATGTACAGCATTGATTCATTATAACTAATCATATTTAATCTACTATTTTTCATCATGTCGGTCGCATACAGCCTTACATAAAGTAACCTTATGGTAAGTAATTTATTTGACACTTTGTCAAGAATGTCAAATGTCAGTTGCATACAACCTCACGTAAAGTAACCTAATACGTAAAAATCGGGGCTCAAATTTAGCACTCGCAAAATGCGAGTCGATTTAAGAAATTGCGAGTAGAAGTTTTCAGCACTCGTACAAAACTGCGAGTGCACCTTTTCTGTACAAAATAAGCATAGACGATCAAATAATGAAAAAGGAAACTTAAAAAGTAGATATAATTTAGTTGTCTTTTCCAACACAATCTTATATAACTGTTGTGATTTATTATTGGGAACAAATCTATGATTTTCCGACAACTTTTCAATTTGTCCGACATCGCGATTGAAAAAGCAGTCAATCGCCAGAAAAATACAAACGCCGAGTGCATCTTTTCTGTGCAAAGTTGACACGACTGATAAATACAATGAATACATTTCGAAAAAACTACGTATTTCAAACTTTTAATGCATTTAATCACAAGTGTTTATCGTTTCTGTTGTCCAAAAGTCACAGTTCTCTTCAATCGACATAATTAGGCTACCCATATATTTACCTTTTAACAAGGCGGCACTAACAACGGGTTTAAGACCCGGAATTCTTTACAATTGTTGCTCATTATTTCTGAGTAAAAGAACCCATCGATGTATATTGAGCAAAAATAGAAACGTCCCCAACTTTTCTCATAGATTTAGACACAATGAAATTATATTTTATTTCATCCTATATGGCAATGCCTTTGTTAAAGGCCAGCACTGTCATGAAAACAATTTTCTTTGAATCAAACTTGTGGGCAAACTTATTCCCCGTGATTTGGTTTAAACAGCATTTCCGGGTCTTGTGATTAAACTTTCAGTTAACACAGTTTTGTTATATTAAAATAACAAGAGAATGACCTCACCACCACAAAAACAGAGAAAAGACGCTGATCTTTCACTCATGTTTGCGTCATACAGCTTCCAAGAACGAATATTTTCAGATTACCTCCCTTTTAATAAAAATATAGTGATTTCACAATTTGAATAAAACATGTTTTAGCAGCAACAGACAAACTTTGTTTTTTGATGATTATTAATATTGATCAGAATGATTGAGTGATACGTCTAAAATGATGAAATTATATCTAGATTGGTGTTAAAAGTGTAACAGAGTCAACCCTATGCAAATCACAGCTTAAAAGAGGGACGTTTCTATTTTTGCTGAGTATATTAATAATCAACAGCAGAATAGTAAAATGTGTTACAAATAACGATTAATTAACAATATAATTCTAATTTCCAGTATAATAATTACTAATTGAATTTTATATTCAGTCACCGCAAAGCCGGTAATAGGAACCGCCATATAACTATCGTGACCCAGTATATATTATCCGGGCATTTGAATTTTCCCAAAAACAAAAGTAAAATTGTCTTCTGTTTTGATTTTTTTTAAAGTGTTTGAATAATAATGCATTAAAATGACTGTAATAAGAAAAAGTTGCACCTTTTACCTGTGCAGTTTCTACGCGAAGTAAGTACGCCGATAGCTTTTCGCGTAGCTGATTCCCATGCCGAGTAATTTTATCATCCAAACTCAGCGTAAGCATGCGATTTGTAAATTTCTCACTCGGCGTGAAAGAGTAAAGTGTGGGTCGTACTGAATGTGCATTTTTGCGAGTTGAAAATATTTGCACTCGCAAAAAAAAGCAAGTGGGTAATAAAGTTAAAATTCTACCCCTGAAAAATAATGTATTCGTCACTTGTCAAGAATTTTGGTCGCAAACAATCTGATGTTAAAAAAGCCTTGCGTTGCGTAAAATAACTTGTCTAGAAACTCGGTCGCTTTCAACCTTATACAACCTAACTCGAAATAACGTTACATAAAATAATGGAAATTTGTCACTCGTCAAGAATGTCGGTCACATTGCACAGTCAGCACAGCATACAACCTTGTGTAAAATAACCTTACGTAAAATAAATTATTTTTCACTCGTTAAATATATCTATGTCGGTCGCATACTGCCTTGCATAAAAAAGCTTACTTAAAATAATGTATTTGTCACTTGTCAAAAATGTCCGTTGCATACAACCTCATGTAAAATTTATAACTTTACGTATTTTAAGAATTTATTTTTCAATAATGTCGGTCGAGTACGCTCGTCTTCTCTCATCGTTTCTTGACATTTTGTAAAGGCGTTTCGTTTTGTAATTCTGTGACAGTTGTCGAGATGTGTATTGTACTGAACTATTTTACTGAATTTAGTTAATTTCAGATCAATATATTATTAAAGTATAAATTCTCAGTGTTGACTTAACTTGACTTGGTTTGACTATTGGCTTGACTAGACTTGATTTGACTGACTCAACCGCAAACCCTACATAACTTGTTTATGATTTGACTCGCCAAAACTTGACTTAATCTCAACTTATACTTGACTTGAACTTGACTTGAACTTGACTTGAACTTGACTTGAACTTGACTTGAACTTGACTTGAACTTGACTTATACTTGACTTGAACTTTACATGAATGTGTGGAACTATTGTATTGAATTTAGTTAATTTCGGATCATGTATATGGATACATTTTCACTTTGGTGTTGACTTTACTTGACTATTGTTTGACTCAACTAGACTATAATTAACTAGACTTGACTAGACTAGACTGAATCAGCTGCTGAAAGTCTGTACAACTTGTTTATGACTTGACTCGCCATAACTTCCTTATTACTTGACTTATCATAACTTGACTTGACTAAACTTGACTTGAACTTGACTTGACTTACACATTATGATTTAAATATGAAACACATTTTAGGTAAAGAAAACATAATGCTCAGTATAGAAATAGCAAATCAATACTGATAATTATTTTACTAAAGAAGGAGTCATTAAAGATACACATTTGTCGTCTCTATGCAGTCCTATACATTTGCGAATTGCCTAGATCTCAATTTGTCGAATCCAGGCGTTGTCATACTTTACGCTATAATTTCACAAATAGTCGCCAGATGAGGTGAAAAGATGCCATTTCATGTATGTCTTTGGCGTAAGTTTCTTCAGAAAAGATTTTCGTCGCATGTCCAGGAACTTTTTTTCCTTCAAGGTCTCACTAAACAGATATTTCCCTTGCCAGTCACGGTAGGAACTTTCTGGCGCTTAAAAAAAATGTGTTTTTCGGTTCTTGTTTATTTCTTAAAATGTGCAAATAGTTTCTCTTTTTTTGTTGCAGGTGACAAGAATGGTACAAGTTCATGATTTCATACAGGTTTGGATATGCCTGAATGTTTCTGAGCCCAGATGTGAGAGTCTAATACCGGGTAGTAATACACTTGAAAATAAACGTAAAATGGACAAAATCAAGAGGGTCTGTTCAAACTATTGATATTTAAAATAAGCAAATTGGTCAACCCCGTGTTTTTTGCTGGATAATTCGAGCAACAGACGTCAATTTTCACAAAGAACAATTCAGGAAGTTCTACAGTGGTCCAGAGCGGTCCTTGTACATATGTAGAGCAATTTAAAATTAATTGTGTTGTGAGACGTTACAGGTACATGATGGAAATTTGATGACCAATTGTGTGTTCTCGATAGCTCAGTTGGTAGAGCGCAAACCCTGTAAGCTGGAGACCCTGGGTTCGGGTAGGCTTACGGGTCTAGCGCTCTACCAACTGAGCTATCCAAACACATGTTTGGCTGTCTGATTTTTCACCATTTATCTGTATCTGGTTAAATAAAGATAATGCTGTTTTACCAGTTTGGACTGAATTGCTGTATGTCATACCAATTCAAATTATACCTCGTGTTTAAAAAAATATGATAACTTAAAGGGTTAGTGTCCGTAACTTTTAGCTTATATAACACAAAATAATTACGTTGATAAACATCACACACCTACCAGTATTGAATATCTACTACGTAAAAACTAGAATGTTTAATGGCTAAAGTAGTAGTAAATTCGGATGGTATATATTTCGGACAAAATTCGTTCTGAAACAGATAAAATACCCTTTGTATTTCAAAAAACCAAGTATCCAAATTATAGGATCTCTTATGGGCTGTTGTTCAAGGGACACTGTCCGTATGTAAGCAGATATTGAGCATAACCAAATAACTGTCGGACTTTTATTCAGTGAAATGTATGCATGAAAACATGAGCATAGACTCCAAGAAGTCTGTAGTAATACATTCGTGAGTTTGAATTTTTTTTCAAATTATTATTTGTAAATAAAGTGGGACCCACAATATTTACCTTTAGTGCGATCACGTGACTTCCATTAGCGCATTAGGTTTTCACCATAGTATATATCGCTTAATATGTATAGCCCGCTTAGCTCAGTCGTTAGTACTGCGAGTGTTTTTAGTTTTGGCTCCGAGTTCAAACGCACGATTAAATTCGATTAAATTCCATCAAACAATCTTGCTTTTAATTAGTAAATATTCAATACTGTTTAGTGTGTATGAAATGTTTGCGAACATAATTAGTGTGTGTTAAAGAAATCCATTTGTTTGACAGGCATTTGTTTTTACAATATATAAGCAACATAGTATTGAGTTATGGGTGCTAAATAGACGTTTGCAACTTTTAAAATGAAATTTAAGTTGTTTGGGGGTGAGGGGTGGCTGTATGTGCACAAGGGCCGTGATATAGCTGGTCTAATAAACTTAAATGATCACAGTGGGAAATATAATTTAATTACAAAATTGTTTGGAAACGCAATATGTATTACAATTTTTATGGTGTTCATGTGTAAAAAGTGATAAAAACAAGTTCCGACCTGCACAAGTTTACTTATAAAATAATGATGCGCGGCCTGGGGATTACCCTATCCCTAATCGCCCCAAGCGGCAAAATAAAAACATTCATTTAGAAATTTCTGGGGAGAACCCCACGAGAACTACTTTCTTTTCCAACTAGTCGCTTCTTTATTTTCGGACTATGAAATTCTGTTTCGGACTATACCATTTTCTTAGCATGATAGTCGGAACTGGTGGACTATGCTGATTTCCAAATATAGCTCCATAGCCATTTAATACAATTTAATCATTGCCCCGCTATGAATGTATAATTGTCTGTTCTTTGATTTTGGGCCATTCTATTATGATAAAAATGGGTGTTTCGGTGAAATGACTGGTGAGCAGCCAGACAGTGACAGTATTGACATATATTGGTATTCGAGTTTGAAAAAAATATGCGATTTAAAAAATACATTCAATCAAATAAATTTTGCAAATATTTATTAGCTTTTCGAAGCAGATATCTGCGATTCGCTCAAACAGTCTGACAGTTTGTTGATCTGTGTATGGCAAATGCTATCTGATTGGATACTAGAAATACAATGATGTCTGTTTGAGTATAAAATAGACATAATGCAAGGTGAAGCGGGATTCCAGATATTAAATTTAAAAAACTCATGCCTGTAGTTTCACTTTTGTTAGTGTCAAAATTTGATTAGATTTTCAGAGGAAGACGCTTATTATTTAGCAAAATTCTGTACATTTAACGTGTTTTCAAGTGTCAGTCTGTCACGAAAACTTAACGTTGGCTATAACTTTCTCAATTCTTGATATATCTTTATCGAACTTTCAATACATACTCATCATGACAACATCAACAAGACCATATTAAAAAATAAAGGTCAAGTCACACTGAATGCCATTATATGGGTTAAATACTCATTTCTTTAGAAAACTTACTCAGGTCAATTTGTCAAGAGCATTTATCTGGGTCCAAAAAAAACGTGTAATATTGACAAAGCGCTGCCAGGCGACAATAAAAACTGCTCACAATCTTGATAACCGCTTGTTTGATATTCATTCATAGTGGAATGTGACGTGGTAATTTTATTTCGAAATCGTCCTAGTAATGCCGGAGTTATAGCCCTTAAATTGATAAATTTCCCCTTTAATTCGTGGGATGGGTTAAATTTGTCTTAAACAAATACAATTTCTTTTTTTTTTGAAACCTTGGTTCATGGGTTCATTGGTTCTTTAATTGGGAGCTATGGGGTCCTTGTTGGTTCAGTTTTACATATTTATTTTTTTGTTGTTATTTTTATTTATTTTATTTTGTTGTTTTTTCTAATAAGAAACCTTTGTTCATGTTTTTGTTTCTTTAATTGGGATTTAAGGGGCCCTTGTTGTATCAGTTTTACATAGAGTTTTAGGGAATATCTTCAAACATCTTCTCTGAAACTACAAATGGTGACCCTGGAGTCAAATCTGGGCCCGCCGCAGGGGTCGCTGTTTAACAGAGACTTACATATAGGGAAATATACACCTGCTAATATTACACCCAGTCTAGCCTTTTAGTCCCACTATAAAAGTCAATGCCTTAAAATGGAACATCTTCCAGTGCTCACGGAAAACCTTTTTGACAGACAGGCCCTGAATTAATATTGACAGGCCCTGAATTAATATTGACAGGCCCTGAATTAATTATATTGTAAAATATGGCAAAAAGGGACTAGCCCCAACCAGATTTTGACAGGGCTTGGGGCTATCCTACTTCGTGAGCACTGTCTTTTTTCAAAATCTACTATGGTGATGAATTTCAAAATACCTTTATCTAGTAGATATTCGAATTCATAAGGGCTCAAGGTCATGATTTATATTAATTAAAAAAAATCTAAACATATTCCTTTCACTCCATAAAATTATCCTTCGGCATGGGATATCAATCGAATTTGCTTGTTTATGTAGATCTAGAAATCTAGATTTGTTTTGGCCTTGCCACAGTTTGCAATAAATAATATTCTTTTTATCCCTGAGGTCATATTAGTTATAGTCTAGTGTTGCATTTCATAGTTAGGCTTACTGATAGTACTTTTATTCTTTTTAAATAGACTCTTAAAAAAGGTGACTGGCCTACTTTCTTCAAAATAATTATGCTGACCCTTCTTTTTCAGTTTGGGTGGGCGGGTGGCTATGGAATTAATTTTGTTATATGCGGGGATCTCAATAGACTTTAAAAGCGTAGAGTCATATGACCCTTGACTCAAAAATGTCAGGGGTCAAAATTGAAATCATGAAATCAAACATTCAAAATTATGTAAGAGTGGTTAATAAATTTGGGTCTCCATATATGTTAGATCATCAATACAAGCGCTGTTTGCTTCTGAATTGAATTGGTGTTTAACAGCGCACCAATACAAGAAAGTTTATATGGCGCCAAACAGGGATGAACATGCAAGGCTCATCCTTCATTTACATGTATCTAACAAAATGAAGAATGGGCCTATTACCTTTTAACCTGCAGAATTGCAGAGTTTCTGCAAATTCTATTGTAGACACTCCATTTACGATGGAGCCACGTTTCCACATTTGCATATGAGAAGTCATATGTCATGAAGAAAACCTTGAATGAGCATGATAAAAAACATCACAAAATTAACAGGAAAGGGGTCCTAGCCCTCTGCCTCTAGCAGGATTTGCAGTGGTTGTAATCTACCTCGGCAACCACACGGGGACTGTTTGCATAAGTACACATAACTATTGCATGTATATATTCTACTCAAAATTTGCTAAGGATCACTTTTTTGCTGTCTAAATTTCTTGCTGAAATAAACAGCATTATTTCTATTTTACATGAAATTATTTAGGGCGGCAGTGTATGGTCATGTGATCTCATGACTTGATTCTAATTATGGAATTGTTGAAGTATCAATGAAATTTATATCGTTATTGTGAATTAATTTCTAATACAATTATATTAAAGAATAAAAGTGATCCTTTGCAAATTTTGAGTAGTATATCTGCTTTTTATATATGTTTTGTATCCTCATGAATCTTGTGGCCTTTTGGAATTTTGTTGAATAAAAGATTAAATATACAACCGTGGAAACATGGCTTCATCATAAATGGAGTGTCTACTAAATAATTTGCAGCACCTCTGCAGTTCTGCAGGTTAGAAGCTTCTAGGCCCATTCTCCATATTTTATCTTAATGTAAATGAAGGATGAGCCTGGCATGTTCATTCCTGTTTGACGCAATATAACATTTCTTGTGTTGGTGAATTCCTTTATGTTTCCTGGGCAAGACTAGGGCCACAGGTTATCCAGGCAGAGGTAAAATCCCTCTGAATTCATGTGTAGTCATTTTTATCATGTTAAAGGTCTTCATCATCCCTGTATTGTTTCAGGTGCTACTTAAGTGGTTGCTGAAAACAATGATCTAAGGATCTAAGCCCGTTTTGTACAATTTTGTATCTTGTTGTAAAAGGAGGGTGGGCATGAAAAACTCAAGTCGCTCAACTGGGGTTAATGCGCAGTAAACCACAATTTATTCAATCTATTATGCCAGTATTCTGGTATATATATATATATATATATATATATACATATATATATATTTAAATTATTTAAATAATAAGTTATTTGATGTGCATTTTAATATTTATTGAAATAAATAAAGAACATTAAAGAGGAAAACAAGTTCAGTCTTTCTATATTTCAAACTGTTGTCAAGGGCTATAATGGTAAGGCGTGTATACTGAAAATATGTGCCCATATGCTTGAAACTTCTCTCACCGCTTCGAAATGTGAGAACATTTTGATTATTTGGATAAGGGAGGTATAAAGTATATGTACTTGTTTTATCCAGGAAAAAGATGTAGGTCTGTCTCCACCACGAAAGAATTGACCGTCATATACTAAAATAAAACATGTAATGAAAATTATGTAAAACAACATTCAACCAACCAACCTTATTTTTATGCACCGCCACGAAATAAGGTTTCCCTTGTCCGTCCGTACGAAAACGTTTACGTTTCAAGTTTTTTGTCGAGTCCTTTTTATTAGACTTTTTCGAAGAAGAAAAACTATTTGCATCATTGCCGTTGTCGTTGTCGTCTTTGTCTCTTGATTAAAGTTGTATCTCTAAAACTTCACACACCTGCATTCAGTATCATCAGACACCACAGAGCCAGTTTCTATAACTCCTGCATTTAACATAATTATGGCCCCTGTTATACTTAGAAAACTTGGTTCAAATTTGTATGTGAATGCGGATAGTATCTCAGAAACTACTTTATATATTGGATTATGCACAGAACAATTCATATGGCATATGCACCGAACAAAAATGCAAATGTCCGAACATAAAGACATGCAGCAAACTTAAGGGCATATGCACTGAACTTAAAGGCATATGCACCGATTTTTTGTCGAGTCCTTTTTGTTAGACTTTTACGAAGAAGAAAAACTATTTTCATCACTTGGTTGTCGTTGTCGTCTGCGTCACTTGATTAAAGTTGTATCTCTGAAGCTTCACACACCTGCATTCAGCATCATCAGACACCACAGAGCCAATTTCTATAATTCCTGCATTTAAAGGGAGGGACACACGGCAATCTTGAAGTTTGTATCAAGCGTTAAAAATAAAGTCTCAGTTTATTTATCCTTTAAACCTGCTTGCATAGAATTAAAAATAATTTTGAGCTTTCAGTTTTCTTCACTTATTTACGATATGTTTAGCTATATTATTGGTGCAATATTTTCAGCAGTTAGTAATATGCAAACACAATTTGCTTTATACTATTCTTATCACTATTATGAATGATTGAGCAAATGCAAATTATTTAGAAAAACTAACGGGACGCCGTGAGTTTTAAAAAATCAAGATTGCCGTGTGTCCCTTTAACATAATTATGGCCCCTGTTATACTTAGAAAACTTGGTTCAAGTTGGTATGTGAATGCGGCTAATATCTCAGAAACTACTTTATATAATGGATTATGCACCGAACAATTCATATGGCATATGCACCTAACAAAAATTCATATGTACCGAATATAAAGACATGCACCGAACTTAAAGACATATACACTGAAACTTAAAGACATACACATGTATGCCTCGAACAGAAAGGCAAATGTACGTGAAGGCATCTGCACCAAACGTAAAGGCATATGCAACGAACATAAAGACAAATGCTCATCATAAGACAGTCATGGCGTTCCATATTTCAGAATCCACACGTTTACATCTATGATATCTTTCTTAAAAATTAATTTTGTTTAAAATTAAATATATGATTCAATTAAGGGGACACGTGGCAATTATTTTTAACTTCTCGATTTATTAATCCAAAATCGTTTTGACATTTTACTTGATTGCATATAAATAAATTAAAATTTCTCTTGGTTTAAATATATTCTTGTGGCAATATAATGATCAACACATTAACTTCCTTTAAAGAGACATAAGCAATTATTTATTTTTTTTAAACTCACGGTGTCACCTTAGATTCCAATATATTGTTTTGCATATTGATAAAACTTAAAAAAATCACTGTAATTGTGTGCAAAAATGATACTGGATAATTAAATTGTGAGTTCAATTTTAATCATGATAAAAACTTCAAGATTGCTGTTTGTCCCTAAGTTAATAGTATCCGATTATGGTTTTTTTAAATGCTGAATGTTTCAATAACCTGGATTGTACTAGTCACAGTTGACGGTGAACAATTATAACAAACGAAAAATGACTAGGTAAGGTGTTAAAGGGACTGATAATGACTATTTGAAATTACTTGACATTTCATGAGTGTTTAAACTATATATGAGAGAGAGAGAGACCAATTTTTTGTTTTCACGAGTTATTTAGACCGAAATGATGGCTAATACATGTATCTTGTCTGAATAAACGTATCATTTGGGGAATGGAGATGCAACACAAACGAACAATCCTTTAAAAAAAATTAAAAGATAAAGTACACTTTCTCAAAATATAAAACGCGTAAAGACGCAAGCTGATATATCCAGTCGTCCATGCGTGGTTGGCCTTAATTATAACTGCTAATATTTTAATATCTAATTAGATATTTAACAATACGTTGGAGACTTTTTTATTATTTCAATACAGTCGAGTACACATAACTTTATAGTGTTCCTTTTAAATTGTATTTCTGTTCTTGATCTCGACAAAGTCGCGGTAAGCACGCAAGCTCAAAAGGTGCTTGTGTTACGTCATACAATCTCGGTGATCGGCTGTTTTCAGACGCCACACGGCAACTTCAAATGATCGCGGAATTTTTAATCCCTCAAAAAATACCAGTAGACATTGCTTTTATAGGGTTGGTACATGTACATAGACAGTAATCAACATTGTGGTAACTTTGATACAATTCCATTTCGTTTATCGTAATTGTGCCCGAACAATGACCGTGTCAATGTGGATATTACAGATTGAGAACGGTGTGTAAGTACATGACTGTTTCGTGGTAACAGGAAAACGAGGAATATCTGGGTCCTGACAAATCCACGGGTTTGATAGAATTTATCTAAGCAAGGATATTACATTTTCACACATGCCAATTACTACGGGCAGATAATTTATTTAGACGCGATTCACGCCTCTCGTACTGAAATTTATTGTTGCGTGCGCATTTTTTTTCTGTGCAATATTACAATCTTTAAACAAACATGTATTTCGATAAATACGACAATAATTGTTAAAAGAAACACCAAGACAATTATCGATCGGTCTCATAAAATCACAGAGTCGAGTAAACTCCATTGAAAATAGTCCGTCACGCTAAGCGCTAAGCTCCGCCCTTAAAATTACCTGTATCGATAAAGTACGATAAGCTCCGCCTTCGGCGAATCTGTTATCACTTAAATGAAATAAGCGTCGTCTTTTTCAGAATTGTTCACAAGGCAAAAAACTACATTTTTCAGAAAAACAAGGGCCATAACTCTGGTGTTAATGACCTAATTTAGCTGGTTGTCGAACTTGTCCAAGCTTTTATTAGTATTAACAATCTTTGCAAGTTTGGTAAAGATCAAATAATAAATGAAGGTACTAGAGCGTTCACAATGAAGAAAACGCCATTTTTAAGAGAAAAAATCAAGGGCCATGAATCCGGTATTACTGATCCAATTTGGCTGGTTTTCGAACTTGTGTGATATGTTATTGATATTAACAATATGTGCAAGTTTGATTAAAATCAAGTAATAAATGAAGGTGCTAGAGTGTTCACAATGCTTAATATGACGTTTTTCAGCAAAACAAGGGCCATAACTCCGGCGAAATTAATTTGATCTGGCTGGTTTGCGAACTTGTCCGAGCTTTTATTTATATAAAGACACTGGCAATGTTTCGTAAATATATGATTAATAATGAAGGCTCTAGAGTGTTCACAAGGCAAAAGTTAACGGACGGACGGACGACGGAAAACTCGTCATCTCATAAGCTCTGGTTGCCTTCGGCCAGTAGAGCTAAAAACGGAGAAAAAAAACGACGTTAGAAGTTGTTATGACCGTGACCTCTGTCCAAGGTCAAACTGACAGGTGGGAGGGATGAAGAGTTAAAACAAGACCTCGGTCTGAGGGTCTCGCCCACCAAGGAAAACTGCATATGATATATTTTATGTGCTTAAATGATGTCCACCAAAGACAACATTTCATATGACGAAGTATCAAACAAATTAAAAGGAAGGTAATCATAAACAGTTAACTGAGGTTAAGTGGTCAAACTAGGGTGTAATTTTGGGAAAATAACGCAAAATATGACATTGACCGTGATCATTTTGGCATTTAGTGATGTCCACAAATGCCAACAATAAATATGAGCAACTATTAAACAAAGAAAGTGAGTCAATCAGAAAAGTTAAATGAGGTGAAGTTACCTGACTAGCAATAATTTGTTGGAAATAATGCAAAATATTACCTTGGCCATTTTGCCAACAATACATATGACCTAGTATCAAACCAAGGAAAGTGAGGAATGCAGAAATAGGTTAAGTTTCCTAACAAAGGTAAACTTTTTGGAAAATAAAGCAAAAATGACCTTGACCTTGGCAATGTTTGGCATTCAGCAATGTCCACCAATGCCAACAAAACATATGACCAAGTATCAAACAAATAAAGTGAGGCAATCACATAAGTTAACTGAGGTTAAGTTACCTCACCAAGGTTAAGAAATTACCTAACCAAGGTTAAGTTTTGGGAATATAACACAAAATATTACCTTGACCTTGGTAATTTTAGCATTAAGTGAGGTCCCTTGACCCAACAAAGCAGTTGACAAAGTTTCAGAAAAATTTGAGCAGGGATTGTTGATAAAATAGTTAATTGAAAAAGTGGCCGCCGTGGGTGAGACCAAAAAGGGTGTAAGTTTTTCTGAGTATGACCTTGATCTTGCCCAAGGTCAAATGGACAGGTGAAAATGTATTCAATTGAAAGACCTCACCCTTAATAAGCTACATACCAAATGTGAAAGCCAAACCTCAAAAAGTTGACGAGTTAACAAAAAGGTTAAAGTTTTTCTACATTGTAAAATAACCTCATATTATCAAAATCACCTAAATGGTGTAAAACGTATATGGTACATCAAAGTTATTGCACATAAACTTTTCCCAGAAAGACGCTGACGCTGATGCCAATACGTTGGTGAGTACATAATCTCTCATATTCTTTTAATAGTCAAGATAACAAGGATGGACTACGACACTTTGGTGATTTAGGACAGCTCTATCTATTCTTCAAATAATTGATTTAAAAATACCAGCTGGCATTGTCTGCTCCATTTCTGCCCCTCCATCAGTGTTTCTCAATATCAGGTTGTTGTTTGTGTCAACAAAGTCTTCCAGAGATGAATCAATAGTACCTCCACATGTGACTACCAACTCCACCAAGGTCTCTGAAAGAAGATATAATTAAAGCAAGTAAGAAAAAACTGACTGGGTTGAATGCTCCTTTCAGTTGCAAAGGTTTATATGTGATTACCAGCAGGACTCAAATTTAGCACTCGCATACTCACGAGATGGCATTTTTAGAAATTGCTTAAAATATACCAGTGCATCTTTTCTGTACCACGTTTGCATGATTGATAGATTGATCAAATATCAAAACCGGAAAATAAAAGAGTTTGTTGCTGTCTGTTACAACACAACCTTATACCATAGCGATCATATGTATTTAACAACCAGATTGTGATGAAAAAACAAATATATAATTTCACTTTAAACAAATTTGGATTATTTAATAGACTCAAATAATTATTTTTATGACTAACTGATCCAAACGTGCTTCTTTTTTTACCCCTTCAATTACAAAGTCTGGTGTACCATTTAATTGCCTTAAGATTTTTCTTTAAACCCTTTTCAAATGTTCATTCTTTCATTTTATTGTAATGTAAATATATTGAGTAATGTGTTTTTGGTACCTGCAATGGTCCTGTAAAACGTTTTTGAAATAGCTTCAGAAGTTGGGAAGATATACATAAAAATGTAGCCAAAAATGTCAGGAGTGTAACTTATTTTGTGTGACAGTTTTTCAAGTGCTTAATTTCAAATAAGTATTATATAGAATTGTAAGGTGTTATCTACTTATAACTTATTTTTACTTGATAGTAAATATCTTAGATTGAAATAATTGGTTCTGGTTGTTACTTTTGGACATGCATTATTCAAAACTTATTATGGCAATGAATGAACTATTTTAGTAAAATTGAAAAGTTGAAGAAAAAAAACACTTTTTGTTTTACATAGAATACATAATTTAAGATCAAAAATAATGTTATTTAACTAAATCTTCTTCATGGTCAAACGTTTCTAAAGACACAGTTGAGTTCTCAAAAGGGATGCCGTCGTTAACTGAAACGGTTTTCGGAAATAAGAGATCATGAATTACCCTGTAGAGTCGAGATATTTTTTAGGTACAACGCCTAATGGACTGTTTCTAAAGTTTGGGAGCGGAGGTATTTTGTATGGACCCATAACCCGTCCCAGCTTGATTTCCTGGGCAATTTTATCTTTTAAGAAGAAGATATGATCAGTGACAGAAGCATGATTACGAGACTGGAGATGTATTCAACAGGACCAACTACGCCTAATGAAAACCCATAAGTAAACCCATTGATCAAGTATTTTCTCATTGTGTAAGGGTAGCCATTCAAGCACTGTTTAAGTATGTGGGGTTTATTGGAGTTGGAAGTTTAAAGTGTGTGATGTTTGGTTGCAATGTTAGGTTTGGAACCGGTTTGGGGTATTGGGTGTTGGCTTGCAATGTTCTGTCGGTAACCGAAGCGGTGGTAGTTGTTTCGTTTTGTTTTGAACCGTGAACAGTTGATACCGGCATGATTACTGTCACACAGGGAGCATTTGTGAATTGTGGGCATTGTCGTTTTCTACAATTCCCTTTCGTTGGAATCCCCAACAGTAGCCGTCTTTGTAAAGTAAGGCATAAATGTCGCGGTTTGGTTTAATGAGGTTGTCGGCTTGGCGGGAGTTTTGAAAATGTGTTTGTGCATTGTTCCGAAAGGAATGTGACTTTGTTGACATTAGGGATGTGAACAAGTATACTTCGGTATGTAATTATGCCCATGGCACATCCTATTTAGCTCTCAAGGACCGGAACTTAATATCGTATTGGTACCAATTTGTCAATTTGATTGCCAGTGTTTGGATCAGGGTCATGTATTGGAACATCTGCGGGGCTTCAGTTGGATATTTCTTGGAGTAAATTGCGGCGTAGAGTTGGAAAGCACGCGACCAAGAAAGGATGTTATCGATATTCTTCTGAGGAGCCCTCTTTACCGACCGAATTGTATGATGATGTGTTTGGGGTGTTTGTGTCTCTATTTCAAAAGAGGTGCCATAGTACAGCTTAGCCAAATCCACATATTCTTTTCCCCAGATCTTTGTTTTTTGTTTTTGCGAGATGTTGGGATCACTGACCTCATTAAATATATTGAGGTCTATGTCCCCAGCATCATCATCATCTGAATTACTAGGTATGATCAGATGTTGCGGTTTTACCGATTAAGGATTGGTGTTTTGAGAAACATAGAGCATGCCTTTTATCAGACGACAGGGAATTGTGACACATCATTCCATAGCTTAACTAATAATTGAATCCTAGTTCAAAATATAGGTATAAAAGCGTGGGGCATTACAACCGGATAAAGTTCCGAGCAATAGTCCATGCCTGTATGCAATTAAAGTATATGTATTTAATATGTTATACTACCTATGTAGAACAATTACAATAGGTACATTGTTATTTTATATTACAGTACTGTGGACACAGTCACGTTATTTGGTACATAAATGTACGGTGTCTGGAACATTGACGTAATGTCTTGTTTTTTTATTTTTTGATATTGTAACTTAACGACTTCAACCAGTACACCGAAGTATGACGTGTACGCAGTGACTATCCAATATATTACCTGGATAGGTGACCGGGTTCACTGTCCCCCTTCCTAAAGCGATGTTACAGTGGACACTGTCCTATTTCATAAATACAATCATCATAGTGAGCACAACGTCCCACATGCAATGTACTATTCAAGGTAGGCACACTGTCCTACTTCAACGATAACACTCACGGCGGGCACCGCCCTAATTCTAAGGAGCATTTAAAGCTGGCGCACTGTCCGGTATAGAAGGTACTATTTAAAGGGGGCACACTGTCCTATGTATATGGTACTTTGGAAGAGGGCACACTGTCCCATGTATATGGTACTTTTGTCAAAGGGCACACTCTCCCATGTATATGGTACTTTTAAAAGAGGACACACTGTCCCATGTATAAGGCAGTTTGTAAAGAGGGCACACTGTCCCATGGATATACATATGGTACGATTTAAAATGAGCACACTGTCTCACTAACGATGTCTGACACAATGATACGAGGAACAGTTTTAATTGTTCCAACCGTAGTCTACAATGATATTAGAGGTAATATATCCGACACACTGATCCAAATAGAGATCACTTCTTGAAAAGGGATACTTTCATAAGAACGCACAAGCGCTATAATGCATATTTGACGATTGTTTTGATCACTGTCTTGAAATAAAGTAATATTTTAAGCATTGTGAATGAATGCACAAGCGCCATAATGCATATAAGACGAATGGTATGTAAATGTATAGTAATATGTAGATACGACTATGTTGGCGCATATTGGGCAATATATATGATGTAAGTAACTAAACACTGTCCTGAGTGGATATGGTATGTATATACCAATGACCAGGACGTCAGCGTAACATACACGAATATCAAGTACTGTATAGTCTACTGCACCGGGTGAACTACTGTGTGACTATATCTAAAAAACAAAATAAATGAACAAATTATAGAGAAACATATAATTAGTCATAAGTAAATGGCTAGGACATTATGATGTACATATATAGACAATTGTATATACATTACACATATACAGAGCAACTAAAATATCGTGGGAAACGCGTAAATGCGAAATACATAATTCTGAGATAACACTGCAATTATTAGTTAGAAGTGGATAATTTTAACCGTTTTTCCACAACAAGGATGGCCCCCCTGACTGATCTGAAATAGAGATGCATGCCAGAAGGTTCCTTGATGTGTACACCATCAAAATGAATAAATTCTGCGAGGAAACGAGAAGAGAAGTTTCTTCCAGAGTAAACCCAGAAGTGTATACAATTACTGGTTTGCAGAGCTTTCTGTTACAGCGAATTTGTCAAGGCAACACGGTCGTTATACAATCTGTCGCGTGGAAGGATTTCTGAAATTAAAACAATTTCCGCTCCCTCTTCATTGCATATCTTTGCAAAGGAGCAGATAGATGTCACTAATGTCTCTGGAGATACAACCGGACTACATACCCACACAAAATTATTTTATGATGAATCGCTTCAAAATCGCTTCAGGATCGCTTCAAAACCGTGGTTCTGCGGTTTGTTAAAGCGATCCAAATGCGATCCATTAAACGGATCGCATTTGGATCGCATTTTGCATGATCGCAAACATGGTCCGAGTTAAGGATCGTGATCCTAAAGCGTTTCATGGGCGATCCAACAGAAATTGGTTTATAACCATGCGATCCTGAAGCGATCCTTTAAAACATTGTCATTTGCTAGCGGTCCATTCAAACATAGCTACTTTTAAGAACGGTTCAAAAGCGATTCATTAAAACTGAACATTTACAAAATGGTTTGTTAGCGATCCATTAAAACTTTGCCATTATTGAACATGATCCAAAAGCGATCCATTATAACAGAACATTTACACACCGGTTTGTTAGCGATTTATTAAAAGTTGTCATTATTTAGCATGATTCAGAAGAAAATATATTAAAGCAGAATTCATATTAACAAAATTAATGTTCATTGTAATAAAGTCCTTTAACCCAAATTACCACCAATTTCTTCTGGTTTCTAAGGGAACTTGGTGTTTATATGGAAGATGGTTGGTTGATCGAATGGTGTTTTTGTAATTTGCATCACATTTTAGAATATATATGACGATAGATGTTTGTTTTTGTGGTGAAGACAGACCACCCAATTTTTCCTGGGTAGAACCGGTACTGTATACCACCTGCCATCTGTAACAATCAACATTTTCTCACTTAGAAGTCCCAATGGGATTTAAACCCGCAAGACTTGATGTGGTGAGAGGAGAGGTTTTAAACGCAGCGTCTTTACCATACTGGTCACTGAAGCGCTTTATATGAAAGAACACGATATCTGAATAAAATGTTGCTTAACAAATTGATTAATAATGGAGCATCACATTACTTGGAACTTGAAAAGGTAACATGGAGTGTCAAGGCAGCATGACGCAGCACTATGCTAAGACGGTCTAGGCAAAACATTGATTAGACTAAATCTATATTTTTACTTGCCAAAATAAACACAATAACATCAGGTCCTTGATGAGTCGGTTGCCAATATAACCATGGGTCTTAATTGCTCAATGGTAACTTTGCTGGTATTAAAGACACTAGCACAATTAGCAAGATACTCATGGGTTTGATTCCCGGTCAGGGCATGATTTTTTTTCTCCATCTGTTGTGCTACATGTAACATTTTAAAATTGTTTAACAAGCTGGTAGTAGATTGGATTGTTTAATTCTTTATCTATAATTTAATATTTTTTAAAGTAGCTATCATGCCAACAACGGCAATTTTTTACAACATATGTATACTGTTTCTAAACTTACTGACCACAAGGTATAATATTACATTATAATTTACATATTTTGAGAATCCACTGAACTCTATAGAAACAATATAAACGGCTTTAACCAGCCAGGCCAAATACCAAAATTGGAGCGTCGAATTGAGAGTTACCAACTCATAATTCATTTTAAGAACAATTGAAAAATCTCTACCTTTAATCGGCACATTATCATATACATTATTATATAATCTGAACATCTAGACAGAGTTTTGGGACGGTGGCGTTTGATGTTTGTCCATGATCTTTCTTGTCGTGCCCTTAATGGTTTATTCTCTTACTGCTCTGGCTTCTGCAAAGTCATTGAGTACCTTCATTGTGGCTTTCTAGGCTATTGTTTTTTTGTATTATATTTACACGAGCATATTTGTGTTTTAC
Organism: Cyrtodaria siliqua; assembly: GCA_037043455.1. NCBI lineage: Eukaryota > Metazoa > Mollusca > Bivalvia > Adapedonta > Hiatellidae > Cyrtodaria > Cyrtodaria siliqua. The sequence continues at coordinate 17,730 of JAWPHD010017218.1, read as the reverse complement.
TTATATTGCCTATTGATGCTGCCTTGTTGGTTAGATATTAGATCATGGCGGGGATTTCTTTATTTACACTGTCCTGTTTTAATGGGATGACAGTAGGGTAAGTGTGAGGTTTGGTGCACCCTAGAACCGGTTTAAACCCCTAGTGGCCTACTTTGCCACTGACCGTTCCAAGGCGGTAGCCCTATTGTCAACCCTTTTTGTGTTTGTGATGTCGTTTGCATTTATTATTGCTTTTGCCTTCTTGTTTGTCTGTTTGCGTGTCTGTTTCTGTGTTTTGTGGTTTACTGTCCTCCTTGAATGCTACTTTCCCTGTCCGATCTTTTTATATTTCTTTTGATAAATGGTTTTGTAGTGTAATTTTGCCGTTATTTGGTGGGTTAGTTTCTTTAACATTGCATTAGGCAACAATGTGTTGTGTGATTGGAGTTGAGAAGCCAAGTTTGAGTTTGATCAAAATGTACCAAATTAATTATTAAGTGTCATTGAAGAATGAGACCAGTTGATCTCAAATAAGTCTTATTTAAAATGGTTTTGCTAAGCACTGTTTTTTCATTCCATGTACATTAAAATCTATCTTCACTCTTCTATGAAAACATATATTTATGAATGGTGCAATCCATGACACAGAAAGATTATGAATCAAGTTAGACGGTAGACCTGAACATTTTGCATTCCTTTGTCCCTTTTTGTTCAATTTACACGAATCACTCGAATCACGAGGTAAAAATAATTTGTCTAAATAATAAGCATGTTAATTAATCTTCCTCAGTGCAATTCAAAATCCGAACATACGACACAAATTCCTTCCTTCCACAGCCACATCTTCTGAATTCGTTCAAAAGTCACATCTTCATTGTTTCCACAGTCACAACGTCATTGTTTCCGCAGTCATAGAAGTAACTGGTTCTATAAACACTGGTCTGTACTGGAATAAACAGCTCCTGTCTGCAATAAAGATCATTAAAATATATATATAATATAATATATATTTTGGCCGTGAAACAAAATATTAAAAACCAAACCAAATAATGCTTAAATTACACTACAAAACCGTTTATCAAAACTCTATGTGTTCAGGTCATATAATAATGACATATGCCCATTAAAAGTGTAGTTTTTTCTCACAGTTTTTTAAATGCATGCACGTGAGGTATTTAAGGTTTAGCCTATTGACATACAGCGGTTGTTTATGCAGGCATTGCGTGATGTCGACAGAAACCTCGCCGGATGATTGTGTATCGGGGTTGGTCCTATCTCTCTGTCAAGGCATTGAAATCATGGCTCTATGGTAGGTACACAATTGTGTGGCATTCGAGGCTCAGTGGTAGAGTGCCGAACGTGGGATCGGAGGGTCCCCGGTTCTATCGTCCTCCGCACCATGTTCGTTGTGCCCTTGAGTAAGACACTTTACCCACATTGCTTAGTACTGGTTCTATCCGAAAGGAGTTGATGCAGTATTAATATATATATAGATAGATAGACATACTACCATAAGAGCCATGATTCTCACGTCTACATATAGGCATGTATTAAAGTTTAAAGAAACTCACCTTAAAATAGTTTGATGTGGTGCTTTCCAGTCAACCACTGAGATGAGTCAGATGACTATAAACCGGGCCACCATTGCTACTCGCTGGAGTAGATGAAACTTACACTGTTGTTAACCTCTTTGTCATTTTTCTTGACTTTACAACCAAACTGAAAATAAATCAATAATTGAATCTCTATTGAGTGTCTAAATGTTAAATGGTATTTCCCTATCAACTTTTTTTTAACTAGAAATGTGTATGATTTTATTATTTTCCCTTTAAATATCCGCTTTAGATACATGTAACTTGACAATGAAAAAAACACTACTCGTACGAATTGTCTTGAGTACGATTTGTATAATTTTTATATCAAGTACTGAGAGAGTTCTGGAGTAAATATTCACATTCTACTTGCATTTTAATTGAAACAAAAGACACACATAAAGGTATGACTTACCACGACGTAATATATGCTTTCTTGGCGTTGGTACGTAGAGAATCGTGAAAAATCATTTTCATTTTTAGGTTTTTAGCAAATCAATCCTTAATAATATCACAAAGGCGCATACAATCGTAGAAACCCGTATGTTTTATCTTTACTCTGCAAGCGTCTCCCACGTTTGATTACTTTATTTTGTATTGGCCAATCGCGTTTAGTCTAGCGATGTTTTCAAATGTTTGACTTCCGGATGAGGCAAACGAACTATTTACAACTCGCAAAAAAGTAATTTAGGAATGAATTCTTTCGAAATTATAACTCTCTTTGATATTGAAGACGGCCAAACATTCGCCAATACATATCTTGAGGTTCATATTGACGAACTGGGAAGGGTTTAAACTAATGTTGGTAGAACTTGTTACCCGACCCATTTGTCATAATAATATTTCTATTGTATATATGTGGATAATATTCTGTATGTAATACATTATTGGCAATAAAATATGTTTAAATCAACTAAGGCATCGCTTTGATAAAATTGGAATGCAACTACCCAGATGAAAAGGGACAGAACTCTTGGCGTTTACTCGTCAGGCCGATATACTTTTTGAGTGGTAAGTTGAATATTTAAAGCTTTTACTTTGTTTAATTTAAATGTTAGCTATTTTATGCAGCGGTATTTATCTGACCTATTGGAATACTGGAGAAGCCTGTTTAGTAGGACTCATTAGACGTGAGAATCATGGCTTTTATGGTGGTATGTACCTGCCATAGAGCCATGATTTGGTATGTACCTGCCATAGAGCCAAGATTCTTCGATAATAAGTTTCCTTCAGGATCCCGAACCGACTCCCGTTCAAATTCTTCCGGCGAGGTTTCTGAAGGCATCAAGTAATGCCTGCATAATCAACCACCTTAATTCAAGAATCAATACAACAAACCTTAAATACCACAACTGCATACAGAAGACTTACCAAAGAGAGGAAAGACACGCCGATAGTGCTCGGAGACCAGTGTAAAAAGTCCGACAATTTTATTGTTTACATACCAAATCATCTCGTTGTTGCTTGACATTTCGTGCCCTATTTGGAAACTTTACACTGCCGGACTCGCACACCTGACGCTGTCCTTTTAACGTTGTCGATTTGTGTCAGCTGTGGGCGGGTTTAAGTTTCCAAATACTGAATACATGCCATTGCGAGATATGTAAACATTCAAGAAATGTCTGCTAAATATATGGAAAGTCTTATAAAAATGTCTAAGATGGTATTTAAGGTTTAATGTATCGCACTACAGCAGTTATTTATGCAGGCATTGCTTGATTTCTTCAGAAACCTCTCTTTATGCGGTCGGCCCTGATACCTAAAACAGTCTATAAAGGGTGGCATCGTAGCTCTATGGTATAGGTACACACCATAAGAGCTACGCACGATTTTCGCAGCGAGCCTCTAATAGCCAAGTGCTTGGAAGTGGTTTCCAGGACAGCCTCGTTTCCGAGGAAGAGGTTACAGCCAACAGGCTGTTCAGGGCTGTTCAGCGATATCTTTATCATGCACATGATGTGGCTTTAACTGCTCATAGAACTAATGCTTTACATTACGAGAGATGGCAATCTTTAACAAATTCGCCCGAATAAGGTCCCGCCGGATTGTGAAAACTCGGCCAATCCCGTCATTCTTCTGGATCACGTCTCGCATGTATATCGTGGTATTGGTATGTTCAAAAGCTTCGCATTTTGTTAGACGGAAGGCAATAGCACGCAAAATAGTGCACTGTTGATAGGTAGACAATATGGTCGTTAGCCACACATGTTGATGTATACTTTGCGTTGCATGTTTGTTATTTACAAAGGTTGTATCATTGCTTTTATGTACATATTAATAACCTATTGATGACTAAATGACATTGTAAAACTTTGATGATTTTTGCAAATTTATTTTGGCGGGAATCTATTAAGGCGCGTCATGCTAGACGTTACCAACATGAAAACTTCTGCGTTCATTGAATTATGCTTCAAAGAAGTGAATGAGATGTTGCGAATGGGATCGAGACGCAATAATGCTAGCCAAGATCTAGATGAACATGTAATTTTCTGTCGCTGTTAATCAGTGATTCATGTCTATAAACATGATAGTTTTTTAATAAATGTTATATCACAGAATGACACAGATATTATATTTAATAATATAGTTATAACTTATATAACAGGCAACCCATTGATAAATGATGTTTTAAATACTCTGCAGCAAGATATGACATATCTAAATTGAGAAAAATGGGTATGACGTATTGTTCAGTTAGCATAATTTTACTAAATTTATACAAGGTCGATACCAAATTGAGCATAATTTTACTGAATACAAGGTCAATATCAATTTGTGCACTGACTGATTATCTCTTTTTCTGGTAACAGCTTCGAAAAAGCTTCGAAACGGATTTCGAGATGTTGTGACAATATCAGTTACCTCTGACATAGACGACAAAAGGTATGTACCGGTAGAAATTATTATTATATATCATTTTATATACGTAGCTTTTTTTGGCTGAAACCGACTTGAAAACGTGTCCAATCCGGTTTAAACCAGTCAATAGTTCTCTTTCGGGTGAATAGTTTTCTTTCTTGCCGAGTCAGTAGTATCTTCCAGATAATTCAAGCGCTTTATGACCAACGTCAATTAATTACCATAAGCGCTCAATGACAGAATAAAAATAATAAATGGAGGACGCACAACGTTGTCATCTATCAACTGAAGAATTAGTAGCTATGTTTTATTTTGTTTAAATTCATGTGCATTGTTGTTAAAGAAAACATTGTTTCAATTCCATATTAAAAATAAATTACTTGACACATTTTCTTACTTTTTTCTCTATGGTTCAATATAGTAAAACAACCATCTACTTCTGTTTCTGTCAATGGTTAATACTAGTCATCCTCGGGAATGAATGTTGACCCTGAGCAGTAACTTATTGACCTCGAAGATTGCGTCTCGGTCAGTAGTTCACTGCTTCGGGTCAATAGTCATTCGCTTGGATGAATAGTTTTAACCATTGACCGATATATATTTAATTTTTATATAGCTTTTTGTAGCTATGTCATTGTGATAGATTCTCACATGTGTGTCTGTCTAATATTGAATTGATACATATACGTTAGCCATGTCAGTCCGTCCTTCCGTCCAGAAAAGTGCGTCTATCTCCTCCCAAACTTTTCAACCGATTTACAGGTTGCTTACCCACGTTACCTATGATGTCAAGATGTGCATATCGTTTCGGCGTCAAAATCGATCAAAATAAAGTATTATCGGAGTTATGTCCCATTTTTCATTAAATTTTACGTGAAAATATCTTATGTGTCTATCACCCACACTTTTCAACCGATTCCTTCGAAACTTTACAGGATGCTTACCTATGATGTCAAGATGTACAAATCATTTCCGCGTCAAAATCTACCAAGTATTAACAGAATTATGCCCACTTTTTTCGTCAAACTTAACGTTTTACACTGTTTTCAGTGGGTGCATCAATGGCTTATCGAGAAACAAAAACTGTAAAAAAAAACTTTAGTAAATTCATTTAGTCAGTTCAAATGACGACATCATTTTATTTCGATAAAACGATTGATGACGCTGGTAGTATTCTGTCTTCTAATTGTTTTATGGTCATCTGATATAAATTTTATACATACATGTAATACTTAAGGTCTCAATAACATGCTGGATGCCTAGAATCTAAGATCATCATATCGCACCAAGGAACATAGTCATAATAACCTTAAAAGTGAACTGTAGAACTATTTATGACACATGCCACTTTAATTGATGGTGGATTTAGGAAATTGATCAGAAAATATGTGTCTGGGATTACTAGTAGCTTGTTTCTGCAAATAATCAGGGTTTGTTATCTCTTGACATTTGAAACATTTTGGTCGAAGTTTGTATTCAATACTGACAATAGCTTGTAAACAACACGGACAATAGCTTGTATCCAACACGTAACTTAGTTACTTTATTGATGGAACAAATAAAGAACATAAATATATTATGCAATTTGTGTCTGCTGTATAACTCTGAACCAGATATGATTATCCCATCATTTTTTTGAACTATTTAAAGGAACTATTGAACTATTTAAAGGAATTTGATAAAAAAAAGTTGCTCTGCTGACCGAAAGCCAGCAGAGATTATTGGAAGTTGTCCGTCCGTCCTCTGTCGTCTTTTAAGTTTTGCCTTGTGAACATGATAGGACAGTCTGATTTTTACCAAACTTTGCCCGGGTCTTTAAAATATCAATGAAAGCTTGAACAAGTTCAAAAACAGCGGAGCCAGATTGGATTAGTAACACCAGAGTTATGGCCCTTGTTTTGCTAAAAAATGACATACTTTGCCTTGTGAACACTAGCACTTTCTTTTTGTATTTGATCTTTACCAAATTGTGTCAGATTGTTGATATTAATGAAAGTTCGACAACCAGCTATATCAGACTAGGAACACCAGAGTTATGGCTACTTGAATTATTGAAAAATGCCATATTCAATTTGGGAACACTAGTTAAACTTGAGTTTCAACTATCAACAACATGACATGTTATGAACAACTACCAGCACTTATTTTAAGGGTCATAATTCTGGACGGGTAAAGGGCTCCTTTTGCATAAAGGTCAAGATCACTCATGTTCGGGAGCATCCATTAGAACAGCGGTCTGTTAATGGATCACGATCATAAAGCGATTCAAAAGATTGTGATCCTAATGCGATCCATTAGAATGTATAATAGTGTTACATAATGGCGATCCTAATGCGATCCATTAGAATGTACATTTTACATAATAGCGATCCTAATGCGATCCATTAGAATGTACATAGTTTTACATAATAGCGATCCTAATGCGATCCATTAGAATGTATATAGTGTTACATAATAGCGATCTTATGCGATCCATTAGAATGTACATAGTATTACATAATGGCGATCTAATGCGATCCATTAGAATGTACATAGTTTTTCATAATAGCGATCCTAATGCGATCCATTAGAATGTACTCAGCCATTAATTAGCTGTGCGATTCTAGAGCGATCCATTATTATGTGTATTAGATCGTGATCCACTAGTGGTTTTATAGTGTTACGTAATACTAAGACATCCATTTGGTAAAACACTGGATCGCTTTTGGATCATGATCCATACACGATCCATTAAAAGTTGTATAAGTAGTGCGATCCATTCAAAACCACTAATGGATCGTGATGCATTTCCCATTTAATCAGGATCGCGATCATAAATCGATCCAAGTGCGTTACTCTGGAAATAAATGCTGCTTCTTGTTTATAACAGATTGTATCAGGAATATTAAATAGCGATCCATTAGCTCATTTGCATGTGAAATTGGACCGCTTCTAAATCGCTTTAAAATCACGATCTTGAAGCGATCCATTAACACGGTTTGTTAGGCTTTTTTTTTTGTTTGGGTATGTCATTGCTTCCAATATCTAAAAAACACTATTTTGGAATGAAAGACCGATATACTATCAAGTTTATTCCACACGCTCTTAAGCATATCACCCCCAATTCTCAGCCAGTGTACCTTAAACCGATCATTCAAATAACGGTTTTGTAACCCCAGTGGTTTAGTCCAATTAGATAAACGTCTAATGAAATAATGCCCTATTAATAACACATTCATGTTCAATTAGTCATGCGTACACACTGGGTCAGATGGCTAACACAGTGCGAACTGCTGTGCTATAATTAGTCGAGGTAAGCCGCTGTCTGAGATAAATCTAAAATTAGACCAATTGTTAAAAATTATTTACAATGTGCTAATAAGTCTGCGGAAAGTGTAGATATGATAAGGTATACTAGTATCCCCAATTAGAACCAATTAATTGTTGTGAGGGCAACATATATGTGTAAGAAGCTATGTAGGAATTGACAAAAAAAACACACAGAAATATGTAAAAAAAACACAAAATAAAATAAAAACATTCAAGTTTCGAGTGTTGGGTGTGTGTGTGGGGGGTGTGTTGGCGGGGGGGGGGGGGTCGGGGGCTCAACATGTGTAAGAATTGTCAAAAGCAACGCAGAAAATAAATAATAAAAAATATATGTTTCGAGTGGGGGGGGAGAGGAGTGGTGGGCAGGACGGTGGGGGGGGAGGGGGGGGGGGCAACATATATATACATGTGTAAGAAGCTATGTGTAAGAATTGACTAAAACAACACAGAAATATGTAAAAAAATAATATATATAATATTATATATATATATAGTTTCAAGTGGGAGTGAGAGGCAGGGGATGGGGTGGGGGTGGGGGAGGGGGCAACACATATATGTAAGAATTGACTAAAACAACACAGAAATATGTTAAAAAGAATATAATAAAAAAAGTGGGTGGAGGGCAGGGGGTGGAGGGAGCGTGGGCGTGGGGTGGAGGAGGGAGCCAATGCCCTATTATGGGTGAAGTTTGAATAGGATGCATAATGTTATAAAAAATCCCAAACAAAAATTATAGATATATACATGCTTACATACAAACCTAGATCTGCCTTTATTGCACATTTTATGGGCCATCACAATTTGGGTTCCATGGCAGCCCAGAATTTGCAGAAGACAAAATTACTTATCTAATCCTTTACAACATACTATAAATTACCAAATTTAGTTCAGCTAGGACAAGAAATGTAAAAGATGTAGACCTGTAAACACAGCTTACATGCAAAATTTGATGTGAAACAGACACATTTTAAGGGCTATCAGAATCTGGGTTCCATGGGAGCCCAGGGGTTATAGCAAACCTTGATGTGGGACGCCGACGCCGACGCCAACGCCGATGCCGGGGTGATTACATAAGCTCTCTTATTCTTCGAATAGTCGAGCTAAAAATTACATATTAAAGGTATACACTTGATAGTTTTAACGTATGTATATCAAGTCATTAATTCAAATCAAACAAACTGATGAACATTGAAATCGCCGGAATCCTTGATTTCCAAACTGCTTGCTCCATTCTAACCAATAAAGGTTGATCTTTAATTCTCCAAGAAAGCACATGTTTTTATTAACAATTGTCGTGAAACAAGCAACATCTGTTGATACAGGTCAATATAACCACACATGAAGCCGCATGTGGTCACTGTGGCTTGTGCGATTGATGACTTTATAACTGTACTGGTTAATTTGCCCTGCTGATAAGCATGAGCTCAGATTGAACCATTTCATGTGGCTTATTCCTGAAACCGTAATGTTTAATAATGATGTTGGAGTTAGAGGTGATTGGAAGATGATAAGATGACATAAAGGTGTGAGTTAAAAATGTAATAAGGAGTTCAGTCGAGTTATAGGGTTAAGAAGTTAAGATTGAAACGTTGGATAATAGGATTGAGAAGTGGAAGAGTTGAGTTTAAGTTGATAAAACAGATTTTATAGACGGTGAGAAGAATGATCACTAATAAGGACTTAGACTAGTAAATATTGAGTACAGATGGACAACAATATATATGATAGATGATAGATGAAGTGAGACAATAAAAAAATTAATAACAATTATAATTGTGGTGTTTTTCCCCAAATAATGTAATAAAGAAGCCCGGTGACAGTAGTACCAATGGTTGCTACCCGAATTTAAGTCTTTGCTTGACAGAAGTTTATCATTTGACATAAAGTATGAAGTTAAAGGAAAGATATACATAATAATATACTTATGTAAGTCTGTGTGTGTTTTTGTGAGAAGCTCTTCCTATCATTGCTCTTTATCATTGTGTAAAGTTTCATTCCAGCCCCATTTGTAGTTTTCTAGGTATGATCCGGACAAGAATAACAAGTATAAAACTGTCTGATTTATTTTAAGGAGTTAAACATTATCACAGTCCAAAATAAAAAAGGAAAATCCCAGTTGATTCTTTCACACTTCCAAAATGAGAGTCTATGTAAGTTCCTTTTTTTAATGACTTGAAAAAAATCACTTTTATTGGGGTACCATTAACCTATAAAATGCTTCTGTAGTCAGGTCCTATTGGGTAGAACCCGCTTTTTTAGGTGGGCCTCCTGATTTGAAAGTGCCCTCCCCCATCTCACATCTTACCCCACCCCCACATACTGTATATGTTTTTCTGGAACAGCCCTAATTTTAATTCTATAGTTTTACAACTTTGATTCGGACAAAGCTGGTATAAGTTGGTATTTGTGAACTATTACTAGAGGTAACATTTACATTGAAATTTATTTTACCGTCCAAAAAGTGTCCTGTTTCTTCCAAATGAAAATTAGTGCAATAAACACAAAATTAAAGATAAAGATGGTAAAAATAAAAGATGAGCACAATTATGAACTATAAAGTAGTGGGACCATTTGACCTACCCAAACTTAAATGTTATTAATAAATTCTCATTTATCTTAAAAACATATGATCATTTTGTGTTGAGTTACCTTTTTTTGTCCTGTTGAGGCTGTTACATCTTGGGGAAAAAAAACACGTTTTGTTTGTTTTTCGGTAATATCATTAATTTTGCCATTTTCCTTAGGGCTGTTCCAGAAATTATGACGTCCCACCCGCGGACGGCGAACACTTATGTTTTTATCGATAAATACAGAATTACATGCATATGATATACAGTTCCGGTAATTGACAATATATTGGTATGCATCAACTCAGTTGATACATGTTATGGATTCATATATAAAGGAGATGATGTTGTTGTTGTTTTAAACAATTCAAAAAGAACAAAAGGGAAAAGAAAAACAAACAACAAAACAAAAGAAAACGTACATTGAGATAAATATTTATAGAACATAAACAGAAATATTCCAATTATATTGAAAAAATATATTAATAGTATTCAGAGTGGAAAAAAGTGGGTTATTTATTGTAAAAGCTATTATTGTTAAAGCTCTTAAAAAAGTATGTGGGTAGATTTTTTGTTTTGATCTTTTTTGAAGCGGGAAGCTCAATAAATTTAGGAACATTTGGTCGTTTCCAATAAAATTTATGTATTATGTCACATTTAAATTCATAATATAAAGGACATTCCAATAAAAAAAGGAATTCATCTTCCAAGGAATTACAGAGTTGGCATTTTCTTTCTTCTCTAGGTATTTTATGTGGTTTATGCCATCGTCCTGTTTCTATTTCTAGTCGATGGGAAGATAATCTTGGTTTAGTTAAGGCTATTCTAAATTTCTTTATCAGTCATATGTCTAAATATGTTTTAAAACTGAAGTTGGAGAACAGAATGTAAGTGTTTGCTATACTTAAATTGGTTAACTGTTCGTTCCAGTTCTTTATTTTGGACCTTGATATATATGGTCCTTTGCACTTCGAACGAAAATGTAAAATCAGGCGTCCATGTGGACAAGTAACATTTGCTGCTATAAAATCAACATTAAAACAGATCTGATATTGTTTATTTTACACGTCATCATACACATCACATCATTATTTGCATAATAATTTGAAGCGTCAATCATTAGATAGCTATTCCGGTTTTTGAATATTCTAAAATGCGGCGCTTTTAATTAATAAAATGCGGCGCGTTAAGATATCGTCGGTAATATTGAGGAGAATAGACCGGTATCATAAATAAATTTTAAAGATGAATGGCCACCCTTTTAGTAGTATTATCAATTAAAAAATTTAACTCTTAAACATCATATGAACATTTCTTGATAGTCTCGGAAAGAAACATATATTGAAAACTGCTACTAAGTTGTATGTAAAAATAAGTATTATATGACGTAGATACTACTTTTACCACTGCCTGACCGCACGGGGAAATGAGATAAATCTGAATTGTATAGCTTCACTACTATTGCCAGATAATTGATAAATATATTTACCTGAGGATAAATTTACGTGTTCAAAAATTTTTACGTCATCAAATAAAACCTTATTTTCGCTTTTCAAAAATATTGCACTGTGTGAATTGTAAATACATATTGTTTTGTATGAGAAGTTCAAAAATGACTTGTATTTTGCAGCAATATTATCTTCTAAAAATTCCCAAATCTTGCATTTTGTGGATAATAATATTTCCCAATTTTGCAATTTCTCTGACGAAAAGTTCCCGATTTCTGCAGGGGCACTTTTCCCAAAATAACCAGAAAAAGGTCTGCTTGTCTCCCGATTTGACGATAAAATATGAGGACACCGAATTGAAACAACAATGGCGGACGACGAGGTTGTTGATTTTCTGTCGAACGCACATTTATTAGAGTACGTGTGTGGTCGTGGAGAATTTGATTTTGATATACATGGGTGGCAGTATAAAAATGTAATGGAATTACATGGATGGCCGTGTACAATTTCAATTGAATAACATGGGTGGCGGGAGTAAAAGAAAAAATGCCTTCTATGGGGGGACGTCATAATTTCTGGAACAGCCCTTATCAACTAATTGATATATATACAGATTTGACACAAAGTTTATTTGGAGGTAACACAAATTCATTAACAGTGAACTCTTGGTCATACTTTATCTATTCAAATCAATTTCCATACACCTGCATAGATAATGTTTGTGTGGCCTTGCATCACCTAAAAATAAATCCTTACCATTAGAAAAGATGACAGATTTATCAAGAATGAGTATTTTCCAGTCATTTAGAAGTTTGTTTCTACACAGTCGAGATTTCCTAGGAATATTTGTTTCTCCGGTGACATCTCCCGCTATCTCATACTCCTCCTGAAATGCATAAATATATGTGTTATAAGATGGCAATGTTACTTTTTATAATTGAATTTCCAATTTATTTAAGTTCACCTTTATAGTGCTTTCTTGGAACTCATGCAGCAAAATATTTCAATGAACACTCTTTGAAACTGTTGGGAGAAACTGTCCCTTGATGGTCATTTTATATCATATCATGTCTATAAAACAAAGCTGTAATTAGTGTATCCAATGTGCCATCTTACATGTTATCTTGATGCCATTAGAATTTATGCAAAATGAAATAAAAATCACCACTTTGGTTTATGATATATGAGAAAGATACGCTATTTTGACCTTAAAATCCTAAGTGTGACATTGACCTTGGTGGCTAAAAGCTGATCAAGACACTGTCTTGATTTGGCTAAGCATTCATGTATTAATGCAGAAGGTAATCCAAATCTGCCCACTTTCTTAAGAGGTAAGATGCAAACGTTAACAGCCTAATTTCTTAAGTTTGACCTTGACCTTGATGGAAGGAAACTGGGAGCATACACGTCATCCTGATCTTTTTAGCATTTATGCTAAAGGATTGTCTAAATATGTAAACTGGGTTAAGAGATATGAGAAAGACATGAAATACTTTTAAAAAAAGCATAAGTTTGGCCTTGATCTTGATGGTAGGAACCTGGGAGTTGATCACAACAGATCATCTTCCATGTTACAAGCATTTATAACAAAGGAATTTAAATCCGCCCATTGGTTTAAGGAGACATATGAAAAACATGAATGTGCGATGGACAAACGAACCGTTTAATCACTATATGCTATCGACTCCTTCGAGCTTGGGGGCATGAAAATGTAATCAAATTGCAATAAAAGCAAACCTCTGGCAGAAGGTATCAAAATGCAGGCAGTCTTTAACCCAAGAAAAGTCTAATACCCTACAGCCATTTGGGATTCCCTGAAAATATTTCACTGTCCTCCCTGCACAAAGTCGACTTCCAAAAGGTTCTGCAAAGAGAAACCAGAGGCATAATTGGTCCTAGATCACTCATCTGAGTAAGATCTACAGTAGTGGCAGACAATTTCGCAATGATCTGGGCTATAATTAACTGAGTAGAACCAATATGGCAGAGGTCAATGTAAGTACGATTCGTTTAAAATGTGATAACTTTCTGCAATTGTTTCATGAAATGAAGTTTTTTTCTCTTTGAACTGAACCCTATTGACCTAGTTTGAACAAACTGAGCTCATTTAAATCAATTTGATAAAGGCCGATACAGGTCCTTGAAACTACAGGGCTCAAATTTAAGATTTTTTACTGACATTTTGCCAGTCATTTTCTCAAAATGCCAGTACACTTTTGAAGCACTGGCAACATTTTGCAAATGCTTAACAGCCCTCTGGTTTAGAAATTTATGGAATTAGGCATAATGTTATTCATAGGTAATCAATGACCAGTCAAATTGGTATCAAAAGGGTTCTTGTTTATTGCATTACGTGGTCCCGCCTTAGTTCCATTAAGCGATGTGAAAGCTTATATTAGCAGCAATTAAAACGGATATTTCGACAATAAAACATCTTTAAACACAAAAAAATACTGCAAAAATGCGATTGTTTAAAATTACCTATTAAATGTTTTAGTTTTACAATATATAAACTTTTTTAGCCGAAATTAAGGTTTTATTTTATACCCAGGCCAACCCCGTTTTCGCTTCTCGGAGAAGTGGTTGGATGGGATATGAAAGGCCTCCTTTGGTTATATTTTTTCTTTTGTCAAATGAATATTGGAGAAACTGGAGGCAAACGTGACAATTTACCAGACTTTAATACGGTTTTATTTGATTACTTATAAATGAGCCGAAACACTAATTGTTTAATGTCAATGACAGAATAATATTATATTATACTGATTAATGACAATCAGGAACTACTCTTTGGCAAGCCGATATCAAAATTCAATTACTGGTAGTCAAAACTCATTTATCGATATTGTTAATTCTATTAGCGATATCGCTAATACGCTAATTCAATTCTTGATATCGATAAATACCATATATTTCGATATCGAGAATTCAATTGTTGATATTGGTAATTCAGTTTTTGATATCGGTTATTTATTTTTTGATATCGCTTATTTCATTACCGATATCGAAAAATGATTTAGCGATATCAAAAATTGAAAAACAGTTATTTATCTCAAAATCGTCTTCTCACCACCCTACCCCCCACCCCCAAAGTCTCTATTAAATGCATGTATATCTAGATATTATATTATCAATATTTTAAAAGGGTGGAATCTATTTAAAATCTAAAGTGTGGCATGAAATACATATTTTTTGAAATAGGAAGAAAGTTCAAATTATTATGTTGTCAGTTTAACTATATATATTATTATTAAAACCTCAAACATGATAATCATTTGTATCTAGCAGTGGTAATATTAAGAATCATATTAGACAAGGTTGTAATCCAAACATATTTGATATTGGGAAGTAATGGTACATATAGTCATGCAAACAGAAGTAATATATCTAGTATACATCAGTGTGTTACTATTTGGCATAAAATAAAGATAGACACTGCGTAACAATTATATTTTTGTGTTAACTTGTGCTTTTATATCAATGTAGTAGTATATATCATTCTATCAAGTCTTTGTATAGTCAGTTCTAATATAACTAGATCTCAGTTGATTACAACCATATATAAAACTAGTACGAATTTGACGACGAGCCTTCACAAAATACCCACGTTTTCTTCACACAGGTCAATTCCTTGTAACCCTGTATCCATTTTACATGTAATTGTTTTGATCGTTTTTTGATACTCAGATCAGAAATAGTATTATTTATGCTTTTCTGTATACATGTATGTCACTGTAAATAAATAATAAAAAAATAGGGTATTTGTGTATTTGAACTGTAGACCCCTATCCCAGAGTTCCATGGTGACTTTGGAACAAATTATACTGATATTCCCAAAATCAATACATTTTATTGAGAAAGAGAAATAGATATTTGACCGAACCCCCTCCGACCCCTAACCCCAGAGAAGACGTCCGAGTTTGATATAATAAATCATTTGGCAGACGTCCGAGTTCGTAATAATAAAATCGTTTGATATGTTGTTTATCTTGCATTGATAATTACATACACCAAGTTATGTGCAAGAATATAGAAAAATGACAGTGTAATTGAATGTTTTGTGTATTTGACCTTTTGACCACCCTACCACTAAGGGCCACTGGCTCGAAGCCAAAAATATGTTACTCTTGCATGCCTCATCATATGGAGAAGTCATACTCTAGTTTTGTTGAATTCCGTATAGCGGTTTAGGAGGAAATGCGGTAACAGACGGACGGACGGACGGACAGACGGACAAACGGAGGCGATTTTAATATACTATAGCTTTTCAAAAACGTTGGTATAATTAGCAAACTCTGGCAAACCATCAGTATCCTCATTGCTCATTAGCCATATAACTTTGTTTAAACTTGACAAATTTAATAAATTGGCATTCAATTTACTTATACTATTATAAAAGTGTTCTCTACGTAAGTTGTATTGGTTGCGTACAGTAACACCATTTATTTCATCTTCAGCATCACCAGATTTACATATTTCACTGTCTCTTCTATCAGCTGGTGTATTGTTATACATACAATTTTAATTTGTAATTTATATGATCTTATTCTAAAGTTAGTAAAACAGGTTCCTACATCTTTATTTTTTAAGGTATGAAAGTAAATTTTCTGACAAAAGTTTGTCCTTAAAAAGTACATATGTTCCCAGCTTACCTGTTCCAGGTTGTCGGATTAGAGATAAAGTATCATGATAACAGGTTTTAAACCTACTAATTAGTTTTTTTTTAACTATTTTAAATAAGTTCTTATCCTGATGAGTCTTGACAGGTATCTTTTAGGTAGTTTAGTATAAAGTAACTACTAGAAACCCAACTATTTCTGTTATATTTGTGTAATGAATTACTTAGTTTAAATGCATAACTCAACAGATCATAATTATCACGTGATTGTAATCTCTGGAAATATTTCATCGAGCTGACAATATCATCAAAATACAGGGAAATCTACAACTTCCTCCAATAACTGCCTCATTGTCGCCTTTTAATGAACAACGGTTATATTCTTTAACAACTTTATATGTAGTTTTTCAAATTGCCTATCACTATTGTATAATATACAAGTTTTCCAGTGAAATAGTGGATTTTATGATTAACGTAAACCTTATATTTTCATTTTTTATATTTCACATATATTTTCACTCAAAATGATGTCATACAACTGTTGAAGTTGTTGACGTTATTGCCGTCATTGTTTAGGCTCATTATGTTTTTTTCCGCATAAATTTCCAGATTGTGAGTATATAATGAATAGAATATTTATTAGTCCGTCGTGAATAAAGGATTTATCTTCATCTTGAAGCGAGAAAACTCAAATATTTTCACTTGTGCTAAAGCACTTGTCGACTGAGTTACACGCACGTTTTCAGCTCTGAAAACATCGTATAATTTGTTTTTGTTCGAAATCTATATACAGTACAGACTTAGACACATCTGGAGATACTCCAGATTTTGTCTCGGTACCAACCGACGTGTAAGCTGCATATTCCTCGGAATATATATCAGATGATACATTCGTGTCTTATTTTGCTAACACTTTTTATGATACATATTTACTCACATTTGGAGATACTCCAAATTTTGTCTCGGTACTTACCCGACAAGTAAATTATAAATACTGTATTCTTCGGAATACATGCTATCTATAAGAAACATTTAAGACGGTAACAACCCAGTCATGTCTGAACATCTTGCTGCATGTCCATTAAAAGACAATACATTCGGTACCAACCCGACATGTCTTACTGTAGTATCGTCAACAAGTGAAAGGGTCTAAAAAGTTGTATTGGTAAGCTTTCTCAATTTAGTGATCAATATGGATTGACTGTTAATTTAAAGAAAACAAATATCATAACATTTTGTAACAGAGCTGTCAGAAGACAGCGCAGCTCGACTATTCGAATTTTCAGAGAACAAGAAATGATACACCCGGCATATCATCATAAAAACAAGTGAATACAAAGTGGCGAGCTGGATGTGTC
>JAWPHD010017217.1:0-45792 GCA_037043455.1 Cyrtodaria siliqua | reverse complement strand
GGTAGAAACTTATACTTTAAACACACCGGTCAGTTGGTGCACATTTTATATATAATAATTCAATCCTCAGAGACATGCTATTGATACAGCTAGTGCTGATGAGCACACATTGGTCAACTAGTGCAAATTAAATTGTAATTCAGTTCTCAGTGACATACTATATAGGCTGTGAGCTAGTAGGAGAAACCCTCCCCACCCACCAGGCGGAATTTTGTAGGGTATGATTTTCTGAAGGAACATACAGTAAGTTTCAAAGTGAGACATGTGTGCCATCTGAGCGTTGGGGCTTTAGTGAGTTTTGGGGGAAAACACTGTGTTTTAAGACGGAAATCGCCGAAATCTGGAATTATTTTTTAGAAAAAGAATGGAATATATTAGAACCAATTTGAATTGATGGAATCTTTCTCGGAATGCATCTCTACGTGTCCCACCATATAATTTATGGATCCGATAAATATTGAGATTTTAGGTAAAAATGTTAAAATATTGAATAAAATCGCTGATTTCTGTAATACATTGGGGATATTTAACTAAAAATTAGAAATGAATCTAACAGAAAAAAGAAATATTGTAACCTTTTTGGGCAGGGTAAGGTCCAGTGATTAAGTGGAAAAAAGTCCCAAACCCCATTATGTTTGGAAATGTCTTAATTTTGGGGCGAAAAATGTGTCCTTTTGTCAAAAATCGCCAGAATCTGGAATTATTTTTTGAAATTAGTTTGAACATAAACTTATCAAACTGAAGCAATAGAATGTTGCACAGCATACACAAGTTTTTCCTGACACAATATATAACATATGTGCTCAAATATTGGCATTTTAGGGCAAAATGTTGAAAAAAATGACAAAAATCACTGATTTCTGTAATCCATTGGGGGTATTGGGTTAAAATATAGAAACAAATTTAATACAATTGAATAAGGACACATTGTAACATTTTTGGATAGACAAAGGTCAAATAATTAGGTAGAAAAAAGTCCCAAACCGTATGATGCTTGAAAATGCCTTAATTTTTAGGCGAAAAATGTGTATTTTTGTCAAAAACCGACGGAATCTGGAATTATTTTTGAAAATAGTTTTAACATAAACTTATCAAATTGAAGTAATATAATGTTGCACAGAATACATATTCAAGTGTTCCTTTGCATCATATATAACATATCTGCTGAAATATGTTGGAAAAAAGGACTAAAATCACTTATTTCTGCAATCCATTGGGGGTTTTGGGTTAAAATCTAGAAAAATATATAATACCGATACAATAGAAAAATAGTCTGTAAGCTAGTAGGAGTAACCCTCACCCTAGGGGGAATTTTGTACACCCTATTTTTCTGAAAACCCATTATGTGTAGAGCATTTTGGAACATGTACGTGTACCAACTGGCGACTTGGACTTTACCACGTTACCGGCATTTCGAACATGCTACATAGAGCTATATACAGTATACGTTATAAATAGAGAAATAGCGTTGAGCGACCCTCTGCATACGGCCACTGGGCCGACCCACAGATTTTGCGACCAGCCGTCGGCAAAGGTCCCCAGTACATGTGGCACTCGGTCGCTAGTCCATATTAGGGGAAAGGCTACCCGAGTTCGAGTCTCGAACATGGCACATAGAGCTATATACAGTTATATAGAAGGATATAGCGTTGAACGACCTTCGACCGACGGCCCGACTTGCAGATTGGGTGACACAACGGGACTAGTGGGCAGCCGTCGGCAAAGGTCCCGGCAACGCGTGGCATTCAATCGCTAGGCTGTATCAGGGGGAGGCTACCCGAGTTCGGGTCTCGAACCTCGTTACTCACCTAGAGCTTTATACAGTATAGTTATATACACTCAGTACATTTGAAAACGCACATCTTTTTGCTGATGAAATTTATTATGATCCCATAAAGCTACAACAACAAAATTTTGTAGTATTCATATATCATCTTTATTTTATTCATTTGCCAAATTTCATCAATATCGTACAGAAACTTCATGTATTTTTACTTATTCAAAGTTACCCACTTCAGAAACCAAAGTCACAAAGTTAATATCGCGTGTGACCACCTCGAGCGTTTAACCATGCCTGCCACCTTCTCTCGAGTGGTCACACGCGATATTAACTTTGTGACTTTGGTTTATGAAGTCTCATTTTGACTTACAGATCTTGTGAAACAACGGGACCATCTTGGATGCCATGTTTGATTTCTTTTTATTGTGTTACACCTAAATTTCGGCTAGTAGGTATACATATGCATATTATACACAGTCTAATTAACATTTTGATATATAGAAAACCTTACTTACAGACGAACACCAGTTTTTACAGCAACCTATTTGCACTAAAAATAAGTTTTTTTGGTAATGAATGTGGTGTAACGTAAATTACAGAATAGTTTCATTAAGTTTGAAGCGCTTCTCAACTTATATTAATAAAAGTACATGTATTATGTTTTTTTACATGGTTTTAATTTAATTTATATTGAACGTTTTTAATGTACATTGAAATTTTATTTGTAATGTAAGGTAACATAGTTTACATGCACGTTACTCACTAAAGCCCAACGCATCAGAATTTCATAATCTCATTTTGAAACTTACTGTATGTTCTTTCAGAAAATCATACCCTACAAAATCTCCCATGGGGGAGGGGTGTCTACAGCCAGCTCAAGAACTAGTACACGATGTGTTGTATTTGTTCGGGAGGTTCTGTCATGTCATTTTTTACCAAATTCCCATAAGGTATCAGCTAGAGCAGGCTTGTTTGCTTATAAAAGCAAATAAAATGACAGCGTGCCATGCACTCCTTGGAAACATATGATGGGTCAATGGCAATATCGCCAGGTGAGAGTAGGAATGTTCCATGGAAGGAAGACGGCACATATTTCTCTCATCTGGCAATATGTCGTTGTAACATGTATGTTTAAATTACTGTTTGAAGATTTCGTTTATGTTTTATTAAAAACACATTTTCCTCCAACAAAATAAAGCAGCATTTACCACCTTCTTATGGGTTTTCTGGTATATTATTGCACATTGGACTGCAGAAATGTTATAATATTTATTTTTCCGTTCTTTCTATGCACTTTTAATTTTTTCCCAATACCTCAATGCATTACAGAAATCAGCAATTTTAGTAATTTTTTCAACATTTTGCCCTAAAATATAAATACTTGAGCGTATATGTTGTATCTGATACAATAAATGACTTGGACGTCCATAGTTACAGAGATAAGTATAAATGTTTCTATGTTCCATAGTTACAGAGATAAGTGTAAATGTTTCTATGTTCCATAGTTGGACTTAATAACACTAAGAAGATTGGACAAAACAATGGGAACTTACTTTTTCATTGGTTCTACCAGTGTCTTTTGAATATTGGAATTCTGAAATAAAAATAGAATCAAAAATGTATCCACAGACACAGATACCCCTACAAACTTGTTAAGCCCATAAAAAATGCTTATCTTCGAGTGAGATGAAAAAAAAGTTCAAAACAATCCACAGAAAATACACTGAAGTTTGTGACACAAGCTAATTTTTTACATCAATTGACAAAACTGATGTTGACACATGTCCATTTCTTGTCCAAAAATGATTAATTTTACCTAATGGACACAAATATTTATAAATATTTATTTATGACTTGTAACATATTGTCTATTTGATGACAATGGCCACAATAAACAACAGCAGCAGTAGCAGCAGCAGCACCAACAAAAACTACAGGCCCTAATTTTACATGTGATAATTTTATAAGGAGAACAAGAGCTCAATGACCTTGAAGCTCTACTGATAGATTTTTGATAGCTAGGTCAACATTCCTGTGAAGTTTCATGAAAATCCATCAAGTAGTTTCATAGGAGTAGTCGCTACAAGTTTTCATTATATAACTCTATGTAAACAAAGATGGCCGCTGGCGGCCATGTTTAATGTCAAATCAAAATACCTTTTGACAAGGATCAACATCATGTCATACTGATCATTTTAGGAAAAGACACATATCAATATCACTTATAGTTTTCAAGAAGTAGTCGCTACAAACTTATTTTTTAAAAATCTATTTTTAGCCGTGGCGGCCATCTTGAATTTCCGGCTAGCCTGACATTTTTCTAGTATCAACTAGACATCAAGAGCAACATTCCTGTGAAGTTTCATGAACATCCGTCGAGTAGTTTCAGAGGAGTAGTCGCTACAAGTTTTTACTATATAACTCTATGTAACCAAAGATGGCCACTGGCAGCCATGTTTAACGTCGAATCAAAATAATGTTCGACTCGGATCAACATCATGTCATGCTGATCATTTTAGAAAAAGTCCAATATCAATATCACTTATAGTTTTCAAGAAGTAGTCGCTACAAACTTAGATTTTACAAATCTATTTTTAGCTGTGACGGCCATCTTGAATTTCTGGCAGATCTGAAATGTTGCTAGGATCAATTAGACATCAAGAGAAACATTCCTGTAAAGTTTCATGAAAATCCGCCAAGTAGTTTCAGAGGAGTAGTCGCTACAAGTTTTTACTATATAACTCTATGTAAACAAAGATGGCCACTGGCAGCCATGTTTAACGTTGAATCAAAACGATTTTTGACAAGGACCAACATCTTGTCATGCTGATCATTTTAGAAAAAGTCCCATATCAATATCACTTATACTTGTCAAGAAGTAGTCGCTACAAACTTGTATTTAAAAACTCTATTTTTAGCTTTGGCGGCCATCTTGGATTTCACATCAACATGAATTTTTGCTAGGATCAACTAGACTTTATGGGCAACATTTCTGTAAAGTTTCATGAATATCCATCCAGTAGTTTCAGAGGAGATGTCGCTACAATTAAAAGTTTACGGACAGACGGACGGACGGACGCCGCACCACGGCATAAGCTCTGCTGATCTCTGATCAGTCGAGCTAAAAATAAGTATTAAATGAAAAAGTAACCCAGATTCTGAACTACATCAACAACATCAACAACTATTTCCCTATATAACTCTATGTAAAACAGAGACCCCGAGGGCAGGGCCAAATCGACCCCAGAATCACTATTTGAAGAAACTATATACAATTAGACCTATAGCAAGTGTAATTTCAGAGAAGAAGATTATTAAAGATTTTCCTGCATAACTCAAAACTGTGACCCCCTACTGCTGCACATATCCAAATTTGCTCCAAAGGTCACTTTTTGGAGAAGCATGGTAAAGGACCATAAGCTTATATTACATGCAAAATATTAGAGTTTTGAACACACATGGTAGAGGACCAGAAGGGTATGCTTCATGCAAAATATTACACTAATATCTCTTATAGTTTCAGAGAAAGATTTTCATGTATAACTGTACATAAAACGGTGACCCTTGGGACACGTACAAACTCTGACCCCAAGGTCATTATCTGAACAAACTTGGTAGAGGAGCATAAGCTTACCGCAACAACAACAACAACAACAAATATCAGTTAAAAAGAGAATGCACTAGGATGTCAACAAAGCAAAATGAAGCATTTTTCAATAAATCAAGGGTCGTAATGAAGCATTTTTCAATAAATCAAGGGTCGTAATGAAGCATTTTTCAATAAATCAAGGGTCATAACTCTGGTGTTACTATTCTGATCTTGCTGTTTTTTGTTCTCATAATTATGAGCTTTTATTGAATCAACAATCTTAATTATGAGCTTTTACTGAATCAACATGAGCTTTTACTGAATCAACAATCTTAATTATGAGCTTTTATTGAATCAACAATCTTAATTATGAGCTTTTATTGAATCAACAATCTTAATTATGAGCTTTTATTGAATCAACAATCTTAATTATGAGCTTTTACTGATATCAACAGTCTAACGATGCTAATTTAATAAACACTTCAGATTGTCACATGTCCCTTTAATTAACCATTCCTAAAACCAGATCCTGTATATATCTAGTGGTAATCTATCCAAGGAATTGTTCTATTCCCCTATGTGTTGAAGAAACTTTTCCTTACCAGATGATATTAATGATTTTAATCAACCATTCCTCAGACCAGATCCTGTACATGCCTACGTAATCTACTGTCAAGGAATTACATGGCTCGAATTTAGCACTCGCAACCCGAATTTTGCGAGTTTGGATTTGAAAATGCAAGTTGAAATAGCAACAGCTGGCAAAATTTTGCGAGCTCTTTCAAGTTAAGAAATGCTTAAATGTATGACTGCACGTGATTCCAAGGATAAAATAAGTGACTAACAGGTGAAACAAATGCTACTCTCGGTTGTTTTAGAAGTTCAATGAGCTTCTATTTTTAGCGCGCACAAGACAGACTGTGTCGCAATTTATCGATCTCGCGTGCTGTTGTTTTACATACAAAATAATGGTAGTCAATGATACCATCCAGCAATTTTTTGTCAACTGCTAACATGGCCGAAAAAAACACACGTTTGATTTTGCAAAAATTAGCTCTGGGAAAAAAAGCCATAATAATGGCCAGTAGATTTCCAATATGGTGAGTTGAAATTGTCTGCACTGGCCAAAGTTTGCTAGTTAATTTCTACCTTTGAATTATCCCCTTTCCCTATTTGTTGAATTGAATTGAATGTTGTTTAACGGCTCATCAACACAGTATAGGTTATTTAGAGCCGTCCCAGAGAGAGGGGAAGGATACATAGGAATCCGGGAACCGTGCCCGATAGACCGATATACGGGGCCCGCCCCGCTTTACGTCCCCATCTGACGGACGAGGCTAAGGAAAAGTGTCTTGCCCATGAACACACCGACAGAATATTTGTTGAAGAAACTGTTCCTTACCAGGTCTTGCCTATGCCTGTCTAATCCTTCTAAGGCATGTTCCCATTCCTCAATGCTCTTAAGGAACTGTTCCTCACTCTGACATAGCCCACTGCTGGCGAGATCCTGCACTATCTTGTGCTCAGACTTGGACAAAGCTAAAATAAATGCATACATTCTTGGAGGATTTTACAAAGTCGGTGCAATGCAGTGTGTATAATTGACTTCAATAAAAAAAAGAGTTGAATAAACTGTTGATGAAAGTAAAATAATTGCAGTCAAGAATACACAATTTCATTTATCACATAAATATTATGTTTGACTTTGCTTTTAACACGGCACCAATTTGTAAGAGGAATCATGAACTTTAATGGCGCCAAGCTCGGATGCATTCACACTACAAATAATAGCACACCTTAAACCAAATTTAACGTTACTTAGATGCATTTTATAAAATACAGTAAGATTTTAAATATAATACATATTAAGGTCTGTCTAAACAGTGTATGTTATACCATGCAAATAATTACGACTAAATGCTTGAAGTACTGTGCACAAACACAGTGATTCGGCATTTGCATATTTAATACACTAGTGTATTACGATATATGTCAAAGTCATAGTTTTGTTACAATCCCAGAAGCCATACTATACCATAAAATTTATAATTCTAATAACATACCATTACTGGCATCCACATATCGTCTTCCATCTTTGTATAATTTCTTTGAGGTTTCCTCGAGTCTGAAATTATTATTTTTAATTTATATCGTACGATGAAATGGTACACGTGTGTTAAACAACTTATTTGGTGAGTAAAAAATAGCAAACCGGCATATAAGAACCATAATATGCCTAATTATCATGTACTTGTCAAAGATGAAATTGCTTTAAGTATGCGTTATGTTTCACTAATTTCGTTTATGAAAATGTTTGCTCTGGAAAACTTCGCATTTGGCTTTTTATACAGATATATACGACTTTGAGAAGTAACAGAATCACATATATATTTAATAATATGTACAATTGATAGCTTGAATCATTAAAAGTGATAGTTAGAATATATTATTTCAAAAAGTAAGAGAATAAATAAGCCATTTATAAGCAATTTAACACAGCATTTTAAAATTCCAAATTATTATTCAATCAAATACCGGTAACATTGGTCATAAAATGACATCAAAGTAACCGCCTATCCTTTAACGGGAATACATCAGCGTTGCAATTTTGTTTAGAATTGTTTAAGTACATTATTTCAGTATTACATGTATTGATAAAATAAACTAAATGTACGTATCATAAACCACCAAAAGACAGAACACAGAAGATACATAGAACAAGACCTGAAGAAGGTATTTTCAATTATGGTTGCTAACCAGGGTAAGCTATTTTGCACTTGGCTGTAAAAATCCCCCGCAATATATTACAACATGAACGTCATAATGTAGATATAGTGCCCAGGTGATCTGCATGACAGCTATTTATAACTTGGGGATTCCTATATGGCCCGATAATTAGACTTGTTATTATTTATAATTCATTTTAATATTTCATCTATATCTTTGAAGCAGTTTACCTTTTAAATTGGTCATTTCATAGCCTTTTTTATTTTTTTTTAGCAACTTCATACCAAAAGCCTGATGTACTCCCTTTAAAAATAAGAATAACATATGTTATGTTAAATATAACTGACATACTCATCTATCTTTTTCACTTCCCTCTCTAATTCTTTCTCTGCCTGTCGAGATACAACACTCTTCTTTGAGCCCGTATGTCTACTAAAAGGATTCCTGTGGAAAAACACAATGTGAAAATGTATATATTTTGATGGTGGTGAGCCCCAATATACACCACTGTTCCCAGGTACGTGATCAATTGGTTCTGAAATATAGTCAAACCTGCTCAAGAGACAACCTCTATCAAGAGACCACCTCTATCTAGAGACCACCTATATCAAGAGATCACCTCTATCAAGAGACCACCTCTACAGAGACCTCCTCTATCAAGAGACCACCTCTATCAAGAGATCATCTCTATCAAGAGACCACCTCTATCAAGAGACCACATAGATCTATCAAGAGACCACCTCTATCAAGAGATCACCTCTATCAAGAGACCACCTCTATCAAGAGACCACCATTTCCGTTGACTGCGTTGACAGATAATGCACGCTCTTCATAGTGGTCTTTTCTACAGGCATATATTATACAATGTCTAATAAACCTACACCACCCACTAAGTACTACTGAAGGTATAATCACACAAAGTAATAAATGACCAATTTAATGAATGGTCGGAACTGAGATGATCTGCAGAAATGGACAAATTATTAGTCTGCATGTAGTGCTCATTTTCACACCAATAAGGGTTGAAAAGTTAAAAGTACAGAAGTAATTTACAGGACACAGTCCAACTCAAAAGGTGTCAGTCTGGGTATTCTTTTACCTTGTACTAAACACCTGGCCCTTATTATACATAATATACATAATTATACATACATGTATATATAATACGTTTATAAATGCAATTGGACCATACTGTAGTGCAACAGGCGCCTGGAACTCTCAGAATCAGTGGAATGTGTGGTCCAGTGGTAGAGCGTCAGATTCCAGTTCAGAAGGTTGTGGGTTTGACACTCACCTTGGCCATGTCAATTACCCTTGAGCAAGATAATTAATCCACATTGCTTAACTAGTACTGGTTATACCCAGGAAGACACCAGCACAAAATATCCAAATGGGAGTGATGCAGTATACATACATAGAATCTGCCCCTTTTGACAAGATTTTTTCAAGTTGAAGATTAATTGAAAAGTCCAGGGTCAGCTCTGGGCATCGCCAATGGAGCCAAATGAGAAAAAATTATCAAAATGGCTTTTAAGCATTTGGTGAAAATGACTTGAGCACAAAATATATAGATCTATATGTATATAAGGGACACTGTCCGAAACTTTTAGCTTATAAATCACACACTAATTATGGTCGCAAACATTACACACCAAACATTGCTGAATATTTACTAATTAAAGCAGGATTGTTTGACGGAATTCAATCGCAGTACAAAAAAAAGAGAAACCATTTCGGACGTTTGAACTCGCAGCCCAAACTAAAATTACACTCGCGTTAATAATAGTGAACGTAAAGTGGTCGACCTAGCTCCCGACTGAGCTAAGCGGGCTATACATATTACGCAATAAATACTATGGTTAAAACCTATTGCGCTAATGGAAGTCACGTGATCGCAGAAAATGTAAATACGGTGGGTCCCACTTTATTTACAAATAATAATTTAAGCTTTTTTTTTTCAAACTCACGAATGTATTACTACAGACTTCTTAGTGTCTATGCTCATGTTTTCATGTATTTCACTGAATAAAAGTCAGACAGTTATTTGGTTATGCTCAATATCTGCTTACTTACGGACAGTGTCCCTTTAAGTCACCAAACACCAAAAATTAAACAACTTAGGGGCCTTTCAATAACACGCATCCTTTTATTACCCTTGACACAAAATGTGCAAAAAAAAAGAACAATAAATTTAAGTCTGTTAGATGCCTTTCTCAATCTATGTACTTATTGGGGTCTGTTTATGTAAATGGTCTGAAGCTAATGTTGCAGGTGCCTGTGCTTTCAGCCATTCAGGACAGACCAATTGGCGACGCAATTGGCAATTTGTCCTACTATTTCCCACAGGTATTCCCGGAGTATCTTAGACTTAGACTAACAACATCATTTAAATACTAAATATTAAAAATACAAATTAAAATATTTATAGTTACACATGTATGCAAACCTAGCAGGCTTAAAACAAGATGCTGCCATACTGTCAACAGAACTGATCCAAAGATGTCAAAACACAGCATCCTGTATCAACGAACTCTGGGACTATTTCAAATTGCGCTGCTGGTCAATAATGGAGAAACATATCCCAACAAAAATGACATCAACAAGATTCACGCAACCTTGGATTACTCGTGTAAGTACGAAACCTCTCTAGAAGGAAACAGATGGTTCAAAACTGCCCAAACTACTGGCATTAGCCTGAAGATTGGTCCCAATACAAGAAGCTGAAGAAACAATCACAGCAAAAGGGTAGAGAATCCCATGCAAACTACGAAAACAATATGATTGAGGACACGGCTACAAACCCACAAGAAGTTTTGGAATTACATAAAGTCAAGGCAAAATGACAGATCTGGTATCCAGGCACTCAACAAAAATGGTATACACCACTGCGACAGTACCACCAAGGCAAACCTGCGAAATAACCAGTTCTCATCGGTGTTCACCAAAGAAAACCTACAAAACATCCCAAACCTAGCACCAAGTCTCACACCAGATACACCCTACATTGAACTTTATTAATTTAAGTAAACCCAAAAGGAGTATACAAATTAGCAAAGCTCAAACCACACAAAGCGACAGGACCAGACCAAATCCCGAGCAAGTTCCTCAAAACAGTAGCAGAAGAGATTGCAACTGGAACTGCCTCCCTCTTCCAGAAATCACTTGACTCTGGCAAGATACCAACGAATTGGAAAAATGCCATCATCTCTCCGGTTTCAAAAATGGCGATAGAACAAATGCATCCAACAACCGTCCAATATTATCCACTCACACATCATGAAGCACCCGACTCTCTTCAAAATCCTATCTGACAACCAACATGGCTTTCGGCAACATCGCTCCTGCGAGTCTCACCATAAATGACTTGGCAAAGGGGTTGGACCAGAAACAGCAAATCGATGCAGTCACTTGACTTTTCCAAGGCCTTCGTTAAAGTACCGGTACTTCATGTCTGCCAGAAATTAAGACACTTAAGAGTCCAAGGCCCCCTATATACGTGGATCAGCGACTTCCTCTCCGACAGAAAACAGGAGGTTGTCGTAGAAGGCAAACACTCCCAGACAGCAAATGTCACATTGGGCGTCCCCCAGGGTTCAGTCTTGGGGCCTCTCCTGTTCCTGGTCTACATAAAATGACATGCCTGAATGCGTCCCCATAGAGACATTCACAAGACTATTTGCAGACGATTGCTTAATGTACCGCACCATAAGTACCCTGGACGACACAACCCAACTGCAAGAAGATCTAAACAAAATCCAACAATGGGAGTCCACCTGGCAGATGCAGTTCAACCCAGACAAATGTGAAGTCCTGACAGTAACAAACAAGAGGAACATTATTGAAGCCTCCTACATCATCCACGGAAAAACCCTGCAAACCGTGAAGAGTACCTTGACATCAACATCTCTCCAGGACCTGTCATGGAACACCCATGTTGATAGAGTGTGTAAGAAAGCAAACTCCACGCTAGGCTTTCTACAGCGCAACATAAGCAAATGTCCCAAGGAAGCCAAAACTCAATGCTACTACACATATGTCAGGCCCACTCTTGAGTATGCCTCAGCAATATGGAACCCTCCGACACAAACCAATGTCTGCCAGCTCGAGAGAATACAGAGGCGCGCAGCACGGTTCATCACAACTCTTACGACAGGTACCAGAGCGGCACATCTCTCCTGCAGAACCTCCAGTGGGAGACCCTCCAGGAACATAGAGCCAAAGCAAAGGTCATCTTGCTTTACAGAATAGTTAGTACACCTGCTCATCAACATTCCGTCAACTCCATACTTCATTCCAGCTGGAACCACTACCAGAGCCCACTATAGCCTCCCTGGACGAATTACAGTCCAACTCGGCCCCTAGTCATCTCGGCCCCTGGTCAACTGGGCCTCTATTTGGTCAACACAGACCCCAAAAAAAAGTCAGCTCGGCCCCACTGTAAAATAAATGGTCAACTCGACCCATAGTCAACTCGGCCCCCATATATATATATACGTAGTAGAAGATAATATCAAAAAAACTGTTGTAAACTATACACGGTCCCCCAAAAATAGTCAACACGGCCCACCTGTAAAATAAATGGTCACTAAACTCGGCCCATAGTCAACTCGGCCCCCATATATATATACATGTAGTAGAAGATAATATCAAAAAACTGTTGTAAAAACTAAAATATAATGATTATTTTGATTGGTCATCATTTAATTTCAATATTTTTTCTATTTTAATGACCTGTTCTGGCCTGAAATAATGATACAAAATGTAATTAAACAAATTATTCAAGATATGAACACTATTATATTCAATCAACCTGAGTAAATACTTAGTTGTAAGCAAACAAACTGGCTCTTCATTTCATCACAAGTCGTAAAGAACACCAACAAACACCTAAAAAAACTCAAATAAAACAAACAATAATAAGTCTTTTATTTATCTAACATAAACAATATATAAAACTGTGGGTGCCGAGTTATGGGGCCAAGATGACTATCTAAAATTCCACGTGGGGGCCGAGTTGACCATATCGGGGCCGAGATGACTAGGGGCCGAGATGACTGGGGGCCGAGTTGCAAATCATCGCCCTGGACTCATGCAGACAGGGGCTGGCAAACCACCAACTACTGTAAACCTACAGCGATGCTGTTAACCATTTTTTAACCTCACCTAACTGTACAGGAGAAATATATATAAGTTAGGCCAAAAGAAAAAATAGATGTGTTTCCTATTGCATACTCAAAAAATAGGCATTTTCTTTTTTTTTTTTTCTGTTTTTTTTTTTTTTTGGAGCAAGATATCGTGAGATTCTACATGTATTTATCTCATTAACCCCCTACAAGTTGATGATACAACTGAAAGTTTCTCTGTGATGTCAGTTTACCTCGATATATTGTGATAAATCATTGTTCAGAACTTTTTTTCTTTTTTTTTAAATTTATTTTTCATAAAAAGTTTTAGGGTCGGTCCCTTAAAAATAGGCTCGGTCGGGCCACCGGAAACACAGGCATTTTTTTTTTTGGCCATACGTTAAGTCGATGACTGGATTTTACCCAAGTGTGAAAATTATCAAAATACTCATTCTGAGATTCTACATTCAACTAGAAGAAGAAGAAGTAGAAATATAGATTCTTTTTTTGTGTTTTTAATGTTTGTTTAATATTTAAATGATGTTGTCAAAACCATGGATATATATGTGTATGTAGATCTATATCAAAACATATAATACAGTGCTTTGGGGTGTATAGAATCATTGGTAGTAAAGAATCAGTTCCTATTTAAAATCAGTTTTCTCAGCTCATATATTTTAGATTATTTTAAAACTTTCAAGGCTTGAAGATATATCATATAAGCATACATTTATTCAACGGTGAAATTATTTGGGACATTTTTCCATGCAAAATATATCACTACGTACAACACCTCTTAGAAAAAATGATTCTATACTACCTGAATGAAGTGTGTTTTTGAAACGAAAAATTCATACTGTCACAATAAACTCAGAAATAAATATTTGCTGTTTTAACAAATGTTAGGGACAAAAGTCAAAATGCAATCATCAATTAAGGTAAATTGTTGAATTTTGGCACTTTTAAGGATGAAATAAAATTATGTAAATATTGGTGCAAAAACGCCTATTAAAAAATCACAGCTTCAGGACAATAATTTTAGAAATTTTGCTATCATACAACTTAAAAGGCAAATCTAAATCAGAAGTTAAATAAACATTTTCCTTTCATTTTAAAATGAGACGTTTAACCCAAGTGATTCTATACCCCACATAGCACTGTAATTGTTATGATCTTTCCTAAACTTCATACTTTTCTAAAACTTGATCTTTTCTATCGAGAGCAATAACATAACGATAAACTAACAACGAAGAGAGTTATGTGATGGTGTTGAATACATACCAACTCATAATGGCATTTTAATACTGACAAAATGATGAGAATCGCGAATGTTTGTTATTTTTTTGTTTTATTTCCTGGACTGCTCGTTTTATTTACGAATGGAGGTTGACTTCCAAATATTCTAAAAGCTCTAAAATAGATTTGAATGTATTTTTTAAAGACGTACTGTGTGCAATACTCATTAATATCCAGTAAAGCATATTTTATACACCTAGAGTGTGAAGACATGATTGTTTAATACATAAACAAGAAAAGTGAAAGCGTAGAACAGGGAAAGATGTTGATTCTAATCGAGCGTAGAACAGTATATTAAATCTAATCGACTATATACCACAGGTTTATTATCCGGGCAAAATTCAGCGACCCGCTACCGGGACTTTACTTCATACACACGGCAATCTACTGTTGTCGAAGTCAGGTTTCTTATGCCCATTTAAATAGGGCACAGACCCAGGGAGTACGTTATACGTACTCCCTGACAGACCTAATAACAATTTTCATGTACTTGTACAATATAAATATGTCTGTGAATAGGGGTTTCCCAGTCTAGTATGTTGTTTATTTTAGATTTCCGGTTCCTTGTTTTTGTTGTTTTACTGTTCTTTTTTTATTTTATTAGTTTGATGGTCTTAACTTGTGCGGATGTTGTGGCCAGTGTTTATTTACCCTATTTTTTGAAAGCATTTACGGTGGGTGCCTCAACTACTGTGTTTGGCAGTTTATTCCAAGATTCTACCACTCTGTAGACAAATGATTTCTTTCTTATATCAAGTATTGTCCTCTTTTTGAATAGTTTCTTAGAGTTTCCTCTAGTACCAATATTCGGGGCTTGTTTGAAAAGTTTATTTTTGTCAATTATTTCGATATTGTTTATGAAAAGCTTGATTGTTTTAAAACTCGCGGTGCCCCGTTAATTTTTCTACATTACTTGCGTGTGTTCAATCATGAATATTAATACAGAAACTACGTTTTGCACTAACGTACAGGAGAATACTAAACAGGTATATAGTATAATCTACTAATTGTTGATTAATTATAGTGCACCAAAATTATATTCAAACATAGACCTAAATATATTAGTATGATTACTTAGTTCTATTGGTAGAATAATGAAGAAAATTCGAAAACGCAACTTTTCATTTAATTATATTCAAGCAGGTTTAAAGTAAACACTATACTGAATTAATAAATAAATCGAAACTAATTGATAAAAACGTCAGGATTGTCGTTTGTCTCTTTAACAGTGACCTATGTTAATCGGGTTATACCAAAGGTTGGAAAAATAAACTGCAGAAAAAAAGAAAATCTAATAGCTCTCTCATTATATGCTACATCTCTAACGTTACCTGAATCCTTACTTTTTCACAGACCAAGTAATTGTTTGTGCCAATGTGGTGTCTACTTTCTAGGCTGGCGTAAATAAAATAATATGAATTAATTATCCCCCCACTCGCCCCCCCCCCACCCCTCCCCCACACCCACCCCCTCCCCCCAAAAAACAAACAACAAAAACATAATTGAACACATAACATGAAACACTTGGTTTATTTCAGTATAACAAAACCTCTCTTCCATTCAATTGAATTATAACGAGGTTCAACGTGGTTCATTTGAATTGAACCTCTCTTCAGTTGAATCATAGGTTCAAATAATTGAAGAAAGGTTTAATTAACTGAGTTTCTGGTAATTCGGCGTTCTATATTCTTCTTCTCTCTTTTTCTCCAGTGTGTGTCTCTTATGTAACGTTGCGTTGGTAGTAGATCAAATTGAATATATCCGATTAGGAAACAATTAGCTTACATATGAATCACGTTTCTATGTGTATATTTAGTGACGTAAACATGCATAGTCTACTATTTGTGAAGTAAGATATGTGTAAACTGACTAAAGACTGTTTCAGGTGAACAGTTAATTGGTTTAAACACGTTTGATTATTATTATTAAGGTTAACGTAATATACAAATGTTACTTGCAGTATTAAATGAATTAGAACAAAAGTAAAAACATGCTTACATAGATAATGTCCATGCCGGGTCTAATGTTTATTCCGGACACCAGGGGAGAATGGGGTTACACCTTCATACGTGGCGGTATTATGTTTTCAGTTAAGAGAAAATGCAGACACAATGATCTTTCTAACAAGGATGGTCCACACATTTTCAATGGGGTCCAAAATAGAATTTAACAAATACCACAGACGTCTGTGACAGTACTGATCGACTGGAGAACCATGACAGGCGTATGGCATGACGTCGGTGCATCACGTGCTCACGTCGGTGTACCACGTGCTTCTTTGAATTTGCACAAAACAAGCAGTTGTGACGTTTCAATATAGGCGTAACTGCATAGTGACGTCGTAACCATAGTTGCTTCGGCGCAATTTGTTTGACATAGTGCTATCGTACTTGCAGATTTTCATATGCTAAAAGTGTTTAAGTCAACATGGGTAACTGTTTTTCCGGGTTTAAGAAGAAAAACAGAGTATGTCCCTCTGAGGACGACGAGGACGAGAAGGACGTTCACGAGATTCTGAGCGAAGCGACGAATTTTAATAAGCCCAGTCCATATGAACAGGCTGACATGATTAGAGACCTACAAGAAAAAGGTGAGTTCTTGTTTGGTGTTACTTAATTGTCAGGGCTCAAATTTAAGCTGACGTACTGGCAAAATGCAAGTGACATGTTCAGAATGCCAGTAAACTTTTCAAGTATTGACAAAAATGTGCAAGAGCATCAACATACCTTACGTGTTTAATTTAAAATACCATGTCTACTTTTTTTTGAAACATGTGCTTTCATATCAATAGTGTTTTAATATTTTTAAGTTTTCCTGATAATTTCTGTATTTGTATGAATCATATGGAATCTAGCATGTTGGCTAATGATGAATCATCTTGTGCTTTTTAGTTTTTTGTTGTTTGCACTTACTAACAACACACACAACCATGGAAATGGCAAGTAAGTTTTTCGTTTTGCTAGATGTTGCCAGTCCAAATTGTCCTAAATTTGAGCCCTGATTTTTATATAACTAAATGTGCTTTACATAACTTTAAAACCAGTTATTTACTAAATATGTGCGATGAACTGATTTTTTCCCCAGAACTGTATGCGTTTTAAACTTTAATTAATGCCAGAGAAATATTTTGTAATTCTCTAGCGTATTTATTTCCGCAGGCATGGAGCCGACTGTTGGAGGTCAGGGTATTGCTTTTGTTGTGAATTTCAGCTGAGCAGCCGGAAGAAAAGGAAGTTCAGAAAGGGAAGGTAGGGTGTCTTTATACGATCAGAAAGGATCCTTTTCTTTCTTTTTTTATTGAGTATTCTCGTAGAAATCCCTAAGTTAGACTATATCTAATTCAGCAAAGCTAAAGGAAGTAATTACACGTAGTGAAGCACAGAGGTAGAAGACAGAGTTTATTGGGTGGACAATGATTTTCACATAGCACTACATGAAAAGGAGAAGGCTAACAAATCTACCTTTGTACCCTTGTACCTTTGGCTGTTTCGTTGCTTTTTCACTTTGGAGCAGCGCTCAGTCTTTTCTTGAATGAGTCCGCCGGAAACGATGATCTCATTTAATTCGTTCCATGACTAAATATGTTTTTCCGAACATTGGTGTACAATGGACCTTATGCAGTTGTTTTGAGTGTCCAAGAAGAGTTCTTTCCGGAAAATGGACGAGCGAATCACTTTTCAGTTTATAAAGGTTGTTAAGAATTGCATGTTTTCACTAAGTCTATGTTATCATGGTTATTGCGAGGATCTTCCAAACTCGGTAGATTTATTGTTTTGTCGTAACATATGTCCGAGCATCGTTTCTGAACCTTTTAAAGTTTGTCTTTTTCACATTTATAATATGGGGAATATAATTTTATTATGACTCCGTACTCGATAGAGGGCCTAATCGTTGTAGTATACCACGTTGAAATGTATCTCTTATTTAAGTCTGAGAAACATCTTTTAATCATTCCTAATATTTGGTTACTTTTAGATACAATTGCTTGTATGTGAGTTTTGGGAGATACATCATTAGAGATAATGATTCCCAGGTCTTTCTGCTGATCCCCTCATCGAGAGTAAACCAGAATTTTTTTTCTTTTGGACATGCAGCTTTTTGTATCATGTTACTTAATTATATGTTTAATGTTGCTTTTATGCCAAACCGTGCTATGTTTATTCAACTTCCGTCTTTTGTTTTAACTGCTTTACTGTATGTTTGTGAATATGCATATATGTTCTGTCGGATTTTTGTTTGTTTGTGACTAGATTTGTTATGTTTTCAGTTTCCAATTGAGCTTTTAGAAGATTCCTCATTGAGCTAATGTTTTACATGTATGTTTGTAAAACCCTATACTTTAAGTAATAAGTATAGCATTACTTTTCGAGTATAGGCGATTTATACTGCTTCTCGAGGGCCGTAGGCCAGAGAGTGTAGTATAAATCGTATATACGAGAAAAATATTCTATAAGTGTTTTGTAACTTAGCCATTTATACAACTACGCATGTGCGCAGTGTCATAGGATACACCTTGGTATAACTGAGCACGGCTGAAATATACCGGCAGTTATTGCACGGTTTAGGCTTAGGCCTTCAGGTTTATGAACATTTTATTACATTTCTGTGGGTGAAAGATTGGGATTTCTCAGTGAAAGAATATTCATTATCACTAAATATTAATAACCAACTCCGAACAATAACGTCAACAACGTCAGTAACGTGTTGGCTAAATAAAGTGAATAATTATGGTTAAAATCATACATAATCTGATTAAAAATGTAATAAATAGATTATTTAACTGTTGTGATCGATTATATGGAAATCCTTCACTCGATGGTAGGCGTGTGTTGATCAATCGCTTACGCTCATTCGTGAAAAGAACCACACCTATCATCTCGTGAAGGATTTCCCTATAATCGATCTCAGCAGTTAAATAATCTCTATATATATCATAAGCAGGAACAAAGGAAACCCATTAGAGCTATGGTACAAATACATATTCTTGCATCTTGTGCTAGTTCTGTTATGTAAACCTCGTATATTCGACCCAACGACCATCAACTTACCCACCCGGTGGAACATAGCACAAGACGAACAGGACATGTAGCATCAACTAAAACATACATTCAAAACAAACAACAATTACCAGGATAAATATAATCAAGTATGCGACACCACGAACACAAAATAGTTGACACTAACGCCTTGGAACGGCAAAAAGGTCGCACAAATCCTTGATTTTGTAATTCTTTAACTCACGGGGGATAGAGAAACACGAGTTCTGTATCAAAACAAAGACACATATGTTTGATAAAATTAAAGGGAATGTAGGCACACAGCCAAACCGGTTCTATTATTGAAAGTTCTAAACAACTTTGAAAAGGTGAAATAATTATCAAAGATCGAATGATAACCGAACAAGGTGTGACCATTTGATATACTAGTAACTATTTGGGAGTTCTAAACAACTTGTGAAAACGTGAAAGAATTATCAAAGAGCGAATATATGACCATTTGAAGGTTGTTCTAAACCAGATGTGGGCGCCGCCATTTCCATTTTAAGAACTATGACGTCATAGTTCCAAATTACCATATATGGAATATTGATACATATCAATTAAAGCAAAGAAAATCATGCAAATGAATGCAAAATCCTTTACTGGACATGCAATGCATTATCATAACATATACATATTTTTCATACAGTTGCTGTTATTTTCCCCCTATAAATCAGTAAATGTTCATATTTATAAATATTCCATATATGGTCATTCAGAAATATGATGTCATAGCTCTCAAAATGGCGGCTTTCATATCCGTTTCAACAGAACCTTCAGCTGGCCATATCGTCTTTGCTATCATCCGATTTTGATAATTCGTTCACCCTTTTCAAAACGCTCAATAATAAAGCTTTTTTGGCTGTGTGGCTACACTTCCCTAACTAATTAAATATATATTAGTTGCTTCTCTTATTTATTTACCGTTATTATCCAGATTGAGTACACGGACGAGGAACAACAATTGATTGAGGATATTATGCGAGAGGCACAGATCAAAGAGAGAATGGAGAAGGTCAGGAAGACGGAGTTGAAGAGGATGGAGGTGGAGATTGTGAGAGAGGCCCAGCTGAAAGAGAGACAAGAGAAGGCAAGACAGGTGGATGCCAAGATTTTAGAAGCTGCTCAGAGAAGACAAAACATACTAGATAACATAAAGGAACAAGAGGTGGAGAGAACTCTAGATAAGTATTTTGTTTAAAGTTTGATTATTGTATTAGTGTAAAACTGTACGCTTTCGTATTAAGTAAACCTAAGATAATGTTGAACGTTTCATACCTACTTTCGTTACCGGTTAAGAGTGATGTTTAAGAGGCCCTCGCACGGTGTGGGTGGGGGGTCCTTCGTTCCCTGAAAATATGACCCAATTTTCCTTTTGTTCCCCAAAAATATTTGCTTTGTTCCCCAAACATATTTTTACAATGTTCCCTTGTCCCCCGAAAATATTACTAATAACAGACAATGTTCCCCAAATATAAATGGCCATGTTTCCTTGTTTCCCAA
The DNA here is from genome assembly GCA_037043455.1 of Cyrtodaria siliqua. Classification (NCBI taxonomy): domain Eukaryota; kingdom Metazoa; phylum Mollusca; class Bivalvia; order Adapedonta; family Hiatellidae; genus Cyrtodaria; species Cyrtodaria siliqua. Next base: position 24,735 of record JAWPHD010017217.1, on the reverse strand, counting down.
AACCCCTGGGAGACCCTCGTTTAAGGTACAATGGAAACGTGTATCGCGTCGTTATGACAAGACAATGCATAAAATACTTTTCACCCACAACGTTTGTTCTATAGCGTGTCTTTCTTTTTATACGCAGGACCACCCCAGACATTGGTGGCAGGACCACCCCAGACATTGGTGGCAGGACCACCCCAGACATTGGTGGCAGGACCACCCCAGACATTGGTGGCAGGACCACCCCAGACATTGGTGGCAGGACCACCCCAGACATTGGTGGCAGGACCACCCCAGACATTGGTGGCAGGACCACCCCAGACATTGGTGAGAGGACCACCCCAGACATTGGTGAGAGGAGGAGAAAGGTTAAGGAGATGGCACATGAGGCGAGGAGGAAAGCGGCAGAGGCAAGGAAGGAGAGGGAGGAGTAGAGAGAGAGGCGTGTCGATGAAGGGTCATGGTGTGAGGGCTTATGGTGGCCTATGTTTGATAAGGGGCAGGGGCGTTGAGGCGGTCGGCGGGAGCCAGCGCACGGCATTCAACTAGATCATCACAGCCAAACGTGTGAGAGAGCATCCTCGACATGAGGAATAAATAATAATAATACTGAAGATAGAATGACAGCTATGCAGATGAACACTGTATATATGGGACATTACGGGCTATTTAGAATGTACGATATGACACATAAAACACAAGTTTAAAACGGCGGACCAATAGTCTTTAAAATGACACGCTGTCAAAAGCGTCCAAAATCAGCAAAACTCACAATGCCTCGCCTCACTTTTTTTCCCCTCGCCTCACTTTTTTTTCAGAGACAAGGATTTATGAAAAATCATGTTGTTTTTTTTTAATACAGAAACAAAGTTGTGCCCCCTCTAATATTAAAACCTGTATCCGCCCCTGAGTAGTTGTATTCAGCGAGCTCCCCTGCATTGGACAACTTCAGCCTTTATCATGTAGCAGTCAATGTGGAGGAGGGGGCGTCCGTGGCCGAGTGGTTAGAGTCTCTGACTTGCAATCACTTGCCCCTCACCGCTGTAGGTTCGATCCCTCAGGGGCCTAGGAATATTTATGTGAGGAAGCTATCCAGCTGGCTTGCGGAACGTCGGTGGTTCTACCCAGGTGCCCGCCCGTGCACGAAAATTGCCCGGAGGGGCACCTGGGGTCTTCCTCCACCAGTTGAAGCTGGAAAGTCGCCATATGACCTTAGCTGTTGGTGCGACTATAAAATCCAATTCAATTCAATTCAATGTGGAGGTCTCATTAGAGAAAAAAGGACGATCCGCACGTTATGCTGTTGAGCTTATCTCTGACAAAGTGTGTGTGTGTGTGTGTGTGTAGTTCGAATGTTTTAAGTCCGTCCGCCAACTAACACGTCGAGGTAACCCTGACGCGATGGGCACAATAGTGTCTGGACTTTTCTAGATGTGTATGTAGGTTGATCTGGTGCTGCTGTGTAGTGTAGTCGCTTCTCTTGTAGGTATGTAGTGTTGTGTCGCTGCTGCTCTGTGTAGTTTCGCTGTGGCGGTGAAGTGGGGGATCTGGACGACGTCTAGGTGGTGCTGTCTTCGCTACTGGACGATCCCCTTGAGGGCCACACCCGCCAGCTGCAACCTACGTCCCCGGTGGCCATAGCAATTATCGTAATATAGTTCTATACTCTACAGGCACGCAGGTTGTTGACTCCTTCGCTCCGTGTACAGCGTCAGGCTTCCCCAGTAGCTTTGTAGTTGTCCTGGCGCTGTTCCACGCTGGCGGGACGAGGGAGACATCTTCAATCTCGGTCAATCAGCAATCATTCCGTTAGTACTGCATCATATACGCCAGTGGCTTATACTACAAGTAAGACCAGATCCGCAATCCCAACTGTTGTAGGATGTGCTGGCAAGGGTCGAACCAGTAGGTCACACTACATGATTGCTGACAGTGCCCACTCAGCGACGTGCACGCGTTGAAGATAGCAGGTGGATCTCTGACAAAGACGTGTTAGCAGTTCTATTATAACCTCAAATGCTTGTTCCGCGCGGCGCATACAGGTTTTCATGTTAATCCGGCGTTTACGTTTCAGTACTGTTGGCGCGCATCAGCGGTGCATATCCTACACTGGCTCCCGTTAATACTACTACCAGGGATTAACTTGATACGTATTCAGATAGTCCTGGTACTACGGAGTATTCACGCCTTCCCCAGGTCCACGTTCCTGACTGGAACCTGCTTCCGATATTTAAACCGGCATATACCGTTGTATACAATACTGGTCTGGTTCCCTGTCTTACTACCTGACCATTCGCCACCTCATGCATTCGCTACTCAATTGATTTGGGCAGAGAACCAACGATCGCTGGACCATTTTTCCAATCAAGATTTATTTACAAAACCCAGTAATTTGATATTGTGGTAAATAGTTTATTATTTTACATATTTAAATAAGTGTTGTTATATGTACATTTAACTGGAGTTGCTCTCAAATCTGTAAAATGTAAGTTGTAAATCACAAAAAAATGCATTTCATTTATGTTCAGCCTCCAGTGTGAAATCAAAGTAAGAGAAGTACTATATATCTAGAACAGTCCTTACCTTGTGTTGATAATCTAAAACAGTCGTTACCTTGTGTTGATAGGGGAAATATTAAGCCCCGAAGGCTTGTCGTCCCCCTCGAGTTAGAAAGATTGATATCTCTGGTTGGTTTAATAGATCTCTCGTGTCAAATCTTTGAGATCTCCAGATCTTGTCTAACTCACTTTTGAATTTGTCTACATTTTTGGCAGTCACAATACTATCTGGCAACGCATTCTAGCTATTGATGACGCAGTGGGTGGAGGAATTTAGTCTGATACTTTTGCAAGCTCTCGGTTTGGCAAGTTTTAAAGAGTGACCTCTTATCTGATTGTTTATAGACAGTGAAACAGTGAAAATAATTCTGTATATGATATATGTGGCTGATTTCTGGTACAGTGAATCACAGTAAAACACAAAGTTCTATTGGACGGAATCTTGATGCCCTGTTGTATGCTAGTGCTACAGAAACAATGCATTGACCATGACTTGTAATACTTTCCTATTCCTAAAAAGGTAATACCTAAATTGGTAACAGGCCTGCCAAAACTTTTTAACACAAAATCCTGAGATTTTTAAAATTTAAATATTTAATGCGTGCGAAGAACATTTAAAATGGGAATTTGGAGTGCGCGACTTGATTCTCGCACTATTTTTTTAAATTGCAAATTTAAATTATTTATGCAATTAATACAAGTCGATGCATTGTTTGATAGTTATAGAAAATAGTAGTCTCTTATAATTTTTTTAGAATGGCTTAGTTAAAATCATATGTAATGTTTTATTGTATATAATACTGTACTATGTTGAGACTTTAATAAACTATAAAAAAAACAACTAGTAATTGGATTAGACTTGGCTTAGTTTCTACCACAACTGTTTTTTTATGAAAGTGCACTTACTTTTCTACACAGATGTGTGCTAAATGCAAATACAAAGTCAACTCTTATACAAGTTATAATCATCGTACACAGCAGCAGCTGTTATAGGGGTACCACACACAAGGAGTTGCAAAGTTCCTCACACTTGCTATTTCAGTCAGGTTGACCAATTAAAGCAATCACAGATATTGCTGCATTATGCATGTCGTTATGCCACTGAACTAATTATGTCCTGAGGTGTTAATTGCATATTCAGTCAGTGCATTACACAGAAGACCCCCACTGATTCGACACTTGTATATATTCCTATGACTAGGGAGCGTAACATGACCAATTTGGGAAATAGTTGATAAACTGTGAAAGTATAGCTGTTAAATCATGAACATTTTGTTTTGATGAAAAATCCGGAGATTGTACACTTAAATCCGGAGATCCGGAGAGTGACTGAAAAATCCTGAGAATCTGGATTTTATCCGGAGATTTGGCAGGCCTGTGGTAATTTTATTAGACATTTAAAACTGGGATGAAAATTAAAATATACATATTATACATATAGGTTCATGTTTAAACACACATACACTCACTACTCATTATATATAGAAGGACAGATAGATGAATAAATAAATAAACAAGCAAAGTTTAATAACTTGGAGTAAGGCCGTAACGATTCACCGAAATAGCGATGCATTCCGTCCAATTCGATTCTCGATGTGTTTGAACCCAGATTCGATCCGATTCAATGTAGTATTGATTAAAATGACTGTCAAGTTGATTTTACTGAAAATAAATAGGAGTCTTTTACCTCTATTTGAAAAAAGAACGGCCATTCGCTGTATTCCCTACAGAAATTGTCTGCTTGCTATAAATAGACATGGGGGAATCTCATTGGTCGGGTTTACATTTGTTATCAACTAGATTTATTGAATAAAGAAAACGATATTCGATAATCAAAACTAACCCTAGAAAATTCTAATCTCGCGTCTGTTAACAGGAATCACTTGTCTTGTTCTCGCAATTCGAAGAAAAAAATCGATAGTTTAACCCGTTAGTTGCAATACAAAATATCACAAAATAATATATAAACCAGTCGTTACTGAAATAGATGTTTGACGTCACTGGCGCGTGCGCATAGCTATTAGTTATCTAAAATGGATGACGATGATCATGTAAATATTGGAAATCCTCCGGTGAGTTTTCAGTCTCAAGTGTGGCAACACTTTGGTTTTGAGGTGTCCTTTGTAAATGGGGTGAAACTGGTGATAACAACAGACCTATCTGCCAGATTTGCAAGCAATATATGAGTAACATGAGTACTCGCATTAAACGCAAACAAGCACACTCGAAACCGAAAGTAAATCTTTGAAATCGGACCCCAATCAACCACGATAGGATGAAGCTTATTTGTTGCAAGTTATTTATTTTGTTTTAAGTTGAATTGACCTGTTCTAGATTATCATTAAAGTTTGAGTGCATTAACAATAAACAGTGTTTGTACTACTTGCATTACCTAACGTACAATTTAGTTAGAGTACGTCAGAATCTCGATGTCTTCTAGTCAGTTAAATTTGACATGTAAGGGTTGTTATTAAAACTAACAATTGTTTTTGCCAAGTTTTATTCATTTCTTGATTAAGAATATATTGTGAGGTAGTTGGCAAGGTGATTCTTACTTAACATTAAAGCATATTGACTAGCTAATAGCCTAATATTGACTATATTCATAACCTCAACATTTATTCGCATGTATCGCGATACTTTGCGATACGTGTTGCCTAGTGAGGTAGCCTTAGCTTGGAGGCACATTTTTTTTCCAGATGATTACAGTATTTACTGTTTCGTGCGTAAAACGACTCAACAAATCGATCAAATATACTTGTAGCATTGTCACTGAAATCCCTTTGTATTTGCACAGGTGTAAATTGTTTAATTGAAAATAACACTTGTCAGAATAAATGGTGTATAAATTAGAGTGTAACAGACAGCTGAAATGGACATGCTACAAAACAGATAGAGTATGTTCTCATCTCACTGGTTGGGTTAAACACCATGATGGAATGATGGGCTATGCCCATCTTGATGTTTAAATCAACCAATGAGATGAGACCATACTTTATCTATAACATTTCCTTATATATGGTTGTTTCTGCAAAATTGGCTTAGTTATAAAATATTGAGGGGTCAACGCGAAACTATTGTAACTATTTAAAGATTGAATTCGATATTTCAATCTTTCTACGGGGTATGAAAAACATTAGCTAGTTTAAAGTAAGCGAGAACCCAAAGCTCTTTATACGGGGTATGAAAAACATTGGCTAGTTTAAAGTAAGCAAGAAGCCAAAGATCTTTCTAGTGGGTATGCAAAAACAATAGCTAGTTTAAAGTAAGCGAGAAACCAAAGATCTTGCTGCGAGAAGCTAAAGATTTTTCTACAGGGTATGAAAAACATTAGCTAATTTAAAAGTAAGCAAGAAGCCGAAGTCGAAATCTCGATTTCAATCCTTCTATTTACATTATGTTTGTTCCATCTGTTTTTCCAAAAAATTTCATCAATTTGTTGTATTTTGAGTCAAAAAAATTGTTTTTAAGCTGTAATACATACTGTTGGAACTGCGACCTTGACAACGTTGCACGCTTTTTAAAGCAACATACGGCAATTTGCACTAGAAAGTCAAGACATCAAAACAAGCTCAGCAGACCAATTCACTGCACCTTGTTTGTTTTCGCTCTTCTTCAAAAGTATCTGTTTTTCATTAGGAATTAAAATGCAACATGTTAAAGTGATTCATTTAAGGGCAATGCAATAGAAATGTAAATATATCTAAATAAGGAACGTTGAAGATGTAACAATAGATTCATATTGAGCCGGCAATGTGTCCTACTGACTTGGTTATAATTTTTGATCATTCATCAAATTCTGTGTTCCAGTTCAAAGCTGCACAGATAACCATATTGAAAAATAACAAACATATCATCATCTATGTGGTCTGATTTTCATGAGATTTTTACTTGAGCTTATGGTTCACATGTTGTCTGTTGTGACTGCTTTTCGGCCCTCCATCGTCGGTCGTTCATCCGTCCGTTGTCTAACTTTTTACTCAGTAGCAATCCAGCACCTTCGGCCCTCCGAGTTTTTCATCTGATCTTTACTTAACTTTGCTAGATTGTTCATATCAGTGAAAGCTCAAACAAGTTTGAAATCCAGCTAGATTGGATTAGTATCACAAGAGTAATGGCCCTTGGTGTATTGAAAAATGCTATATTTTGCTTTATTAGTGGTCATTGTTTTACTAAAAAATGTCAAAAAATGTTTTTTGTGAATATTTTCGATATCAATGAATTTTTGATATCAATGAAAGCTCGAACAAGTTCGAAAACCAGCTATATTGAATTGGTAACACCAGAGTTATGGCCCTTGATTTACAAAAAAAAGCCATATTGTGTCTTGTGAACATTCAAGCACCTTCATTTTGTATCTGGTCTTCACCAAACTTAGCAAATATTATTGAAAACTCTGGCAAGTTTGAAAACCAGCTATATCAATTAGTAAAACTAGAGTTATGGCCCTTGAATTATTTGAAAGTGCTATTTTGCTTTATTAGCACTCGAGCACATTCTTTCAAATTGTTGATATTAATGAAAGCTCTAAATAGTTGGAAAACCAGCTAGATATGATCTGTAACACTAGAGTTACAGCCCTTGATTTAGTGAAAAATGCTATATTTTGCTTTGTTAATTCTCTCGCTTCTTTGTTTTTCACCTGATCTTTACTAAACCTGGTCTGAGTGTTGCTTCAAGCCTTGAACAAGAACAAATCAATAACCAGCCATTTTGAGCAGAAATTGCACAGTTGTGACCCCACCACCCCTTCCCCTCACAGGTTGCCATGACCTTGCTTGAAAATACCCATTTTGCCCGATAACTTAAAAATCATAACACCCATGCTCATGAAACTTTAGGTACATTTGTCTTGGTAAGAGGAGGAAATATATTGTTTTGGGGTCAGTAGGTAAAGGTTTCTATGAACCAATATGGAAAAACCTATCCGCCCAATGATTTTGAAACCATAGCACCTACACTCATGAAACTTAAAAGGTAAATTTCCATTGCTGAGAGAAGGAACCCTATTGTTTTTGGGGTCAAAGGTCAAGGTTGCCATGACCGTATATGGAAATAACGCATTCTGCATAATAGACCACAACACCCACACTCATACAACTTCATTGTAGGTAAAATGTCAACTTGTATTCAAGAAAAGTTCATATGATATTTGTTCTATTTTCTTTTCTTTTAATTTACTGCTGGCTGCGGCCATGTAGTTACCGGTATTAAGAAACAAATAACATCGGTTAATTTGCTATAACAGTTTGTTCTGGATTTAAAGCTTGAACATCCTTTATTTGGCATATATGTGGCTAAATTTAGAATTTAAGCATCACAAAACATGTTTGTGGGCAGTTAATTGTATCAATAAATTTGTGTTATTTCAGTTGCCGTGGCAATGGAGACCACCTGCCTACTGGAACTACAGATGGAAGGCTCCGGAATACTTGGCCAGGATGACCTCTCAGGGAAATGTGTTGTCAACCAGCGAGCCGATTCTGGTGACGAAGTCTGCCACATGCTCCTTGGCAGCGAAGAGGTTGTGTGCGAATCGTCTTGCATATCGTCCAGCATCGACTTCGAGTTCACGAACCCTGATCTCGAATCCGGTCCAGATTTTAGCATGGATCACTCTTCAGTGTTTGACATTACAGAGTCTGTGATCGGGGGTGAGAAGGTGGATTCCAGTGACTTGTTTACCGATTCAAACATTTTTGATGAAAGTGACGTGAAGCAGGCTGTGAGGGTGGATGGTGTCGACGGTTTAAATGTCTCATTTTCTGGACAGAAGTTGAACCTGTGTCACGACCTTGGACTGAAGTTGCAGATTATCCCACTCGATAATCTACAGTTTGTGTCCACCGTAGAGACGAGCGAAGGGTTGCATATTCTTGCCGTGCCTGCCGGTTCAAGTTTGTGTGAAACCACCTCTGTGACACCCTTCGCAAATAGTTTAGAAAATCTCAGTGTGTCAAACCTATGCGCAATCCATCCTGACTTCACAAAATGTCTACAGCACAGCAGCCATTACAGAGATGGCCGACTTTCTATCGAAGAATTCAAGTCTGCAAATAGCATCTCACCAAACAGTGTGGTACAAGTGATACAGTTTAAAAACAGCGATGATCTGGAAATGCCTATATTGCAGAACAGAGTTCAAACATTTGGTTCGAACACGGTCATTTGTGCAGACGATACTTACTCAACTCAGCAAAGCGTCGTCAATTTGGATTTGGCTACAAACTGCTTATCTCCCCTACCTTCTCATACCATGACAGAACTCACAAAATCAGTTTCATCCCAGCCTGAAAACACTTCAAACCATACCCAAGGTATTAATACTTATAATGTCACCAATGACACTAGCAAGTCCACTCTTAGAGAAAGTAAAATATTTATTGACTTGCGTAAACTTATTCCCAACCGGAAGCGTCGCTTGGTTTCACTGCTGAACAATGCCCACACAAGCAAATTGCATCTGCTGCAAAAAGCAAAAGACGCTGGCAGTATACACACTGACATTAAAGCCTCTGTTTCTGAGTCTTCTGATGACCCAGTTGGCATAGATGTCCTACCTGCTTTACAGAGGTTATCACCTGTACCAACAGATCTACAATCTGTCTCCGAGGGACTCGAAAAGGAAACAGAACAATGGAGTAAAACAAACATGGATGCAAGTATTACTTGTCCACAGGAGTCAAATGAAGGAGCTAAAACTGGAAAAGATGTGCATGAAGATATATCTACAAGTAAGGATATTCATGGTAAGAAATCAGACTGGAAAGACTCCACACAAGGAACTGATAGTGAAGCATTTTGCTTGGAATCGATAAATAAATCTATGGATGACACCCAGATAAGTTCAAACAAAGAAACGCATTTACAGTTGAGAAGTGAAATACAGGAAACACCTAGCAGTGAAAGATATGAAAATTCCAAAAAGGAAACGCACGCTAAATGGTTAAAGTGTGAACAGTGTTTTGCCAAGTTTACGAGGGAAGGCAATTTGAAAAACCACCTAGTAATGCATGAAAAACTCTCCTGCAATGGTAACAAATTAGGAGAATGGCAGTCAGAGAATAAACAAGAATCCGTGTGTCAGGAGTGTCCTAAATCTGATTTGTTTTCTGAAGTAGAGCAAGGAGATCCAGAGTTAATGGAAAGTGAAGAAACAACAGAACTGAGGTGTGAGATATGTGCCATGGTGTTCACAACAGAAGGGAACTTGACACGGCATAAGCTTACCCACACTGTGCCATCAAAGGTTGGTAATAACCCACATTGTTACATCAGAGGTTGGTAATAACCACATTGTTACATCAAAGGCCCACACTGTTACATCAAAGGTTGGTAATAACCCACACTGTTACATCAAAGGTTGGTAATAACCCACATTGTTACATCAAAGGTTAGTAATAACCCACACGGTTACATCAAAGGTTGGTAATAACCCACACTGTTACATAAACAGGTTAGTAATAACCCACACTGTTACATCAGAGGTTGATAATAACCCACACTGTTATATCAAAGGTTGTTAATAACTCACACAGTTACATCAAATGTTGGTCATAACCCACACTGTTACATCAAAGGTTAGTAATAACCCACATTGTTACATCAAAGGTTGTTAAAAACCCACACTGTTACATCAGAGGTTGGTAATAACCCACACTGTTACATCAAAGGTTGGTAATAACCCACACTGTTACATCAAAGGTTAGTAATAACCCACACTGTTACATCAAAGGTTGGTAATAACCCACACTGTTACATCAAAAGTTAGTAATAACCCACACTGTTTTACATCAAATGTTGGTTATAACCTACACTGTTACATCAAAGGTTGTTAAAAACCCACACTGTTACATCAGAGGTTGGTAATAACCCACACTGTTACATCAAAGGTTGTTAAAAACCCACACTGTTACATCAGAGGTTGGTAATAACCCACACTGTTACATCAAATGTTGGTTATAACCTACACTGTTACATCAAAGGTTGTTAAAAACCCACACTGTTACATCAAATGTTGGTTATAACCTACACTGTTACATCAAAGGTTGTTAAAAACCCACACTGTTACAACAAAGGTTGGTAATAACCCACACTGTTACATCAAAGGTTGGTAATAACCCACACTGTTACATCAAAGGTTGTTAAAAACCCACACTGTTACATCAGAGGTTGGTAATAACCCACACTGTTACATCAAAGGTTGGTAATAACCCACACTGTTACATCAAAGGTTAGTAATAACCCACACTGTTACATCAAAGGTTGGTAATAACCCACACTGTTACATCGAAAGTTAGTAATAACCCACACTGTTTTACATCAAATGTTGGTTATAACCTACACTGTTACATCAAAGGTTAGTAATAACCCACACTGTTACATCAAAGGTTAGTAATAACCCACACTGTTACATCAAAGGTTGTTAAAAACCCTCACTGTTACATCAGAGGTTGGTAATAACCCACACTGTTACATCAGAGGTTGGTAATTACCCACACTGTTACAACAAAGGTTGGTAATAACCCACACTGTTACATCAAAGGTTGGTAATAACCCACACTGTTACATCAGAGGTTGGTAATAACCCACACTGTTACATCAAAGGTTGTTAAAAACCCACACTTTTATATCAGAGGTTGGTAATAACCCACACTGTTACCTCAGAAATTGGTAATAACCCACACTGTTACATCAAAAGTTGGTAATAACCCACACTGTTACATCAAAGGTTAGTAATAACCCACACTGTTACATCAAAGGTTGTTAAAAACCCTCACTGTTACATCAGAGGTTGGTAATAACCCACACTGTTACATCAGAGGTTGGTAATTACCCACACTGTTACAACAAAGGTTGGTAATAACCCACACTGTTACATCAAAGGTTGGTAATAACCCACACTGTTACATCAGAGGTTGGTAATAACCCACACTGTTACATCAAAGGTTGGTAATAACCCACACTGTTACATCAAAGGTTGGTAATAACCCACACTGTTACATCAAAGGTTGTTAAAAACCCACACTTTTATATCAGAGGTTGGTAATAACCCACACTGTTACATCAGAAATTGGTAATAACCCACACTGTTACATCAAAAGTTGGTAATAACCCACACTGTTACATCAAAGGTTAGTAATAACCCACACTGTTACATCAAAGGTTGGTAATAAGCCACACTGTTACATCAAAGGTTAGTAATAACCCACACTGTTACATCAAAGGTTAGTAGTAACCCACAATCAAAGGTTAGTAATAACCCACACTGTTACATCAAAGGTTAGTAATAACCCACGCTGTTGCATCAAAGGTTAGTAATAACCCACACTGTTACATCAAAGGTTGTTAAAAAACCACACTGTTACATCAGAAGTTGGTAATAACCCACACTGTTACATCAGAAGTTGGTAATAACCCACATTGTTACATTAGAGGTTGGTAATAACCCACACGGTTACATCATATGTTTGTAATAACATGGCATCAGCTTATCCACACGGTTACATCAGAGGTTGGTAATAACACAACACAAGCTTACTTACATTGTTACATCAGAGGTTGGTAATGGCACGGCATCAGCTTATCCACGCTGTCACATCAGAGGTTGGTAATAGCATGGCATAAGTTTATCCACGCTGTTACATTAGAGGTTGGTAATAGCACGGCATAACTTCATAAGCTTATCCACACTGTTACATCAGAGGTTGGTAATAGCACGGCATAAGTTTATCCACGCTGTTACATCAGAGGTTGGTAATAGCACGGCATAAGCTTATCCGAGCTGTTACATCAGAGGTTGGTAATAGCACGGCATAAGCTTATCCACACTGTTACATCAGAGGTTTGTAATAGCACGGCATAAGCTTACCCACGCTGTTACATCAGAGATTGGTAATAGCACGGCATAAGCTTACCCACGCTGTTACATCAGAGGTTTGTAATAGCACGGCATAAGCTTACCTACGCTGTTACATCTGAGGTTGATAATAGCACGGCATAAGCTTATCCAGGCTGTCACATCAGAGGTTGGTAATAGCACAGCATAAGCTTATCCACACTGTGACATCAGATGTTGGTAATAATTTTTAGCTCTACTTGTTTGTATACTGAAAGGAAAAAGAAGCGCATAATCAAAAAAAATTTTATACACACATAATTCCACGTAATATTCCAGATATATCTCAAAGTGTTTTGTACAAAAAGGGGCAGAAAGGACAACTCTTGCATGTAGTAGAACTTCTAATCAAAGTATACATTGTCACACGAAATTCATAAATGTTGAAGTTTCGCTTTAAAAAGTCAAGCCATTTCAGTAGTGTGTCTAATGTTAAGAGATTACAATGTTTAAAGCCTACGTTAGCTCACCTGCGTGAGCCAAATGCCCATTCTGTCGATAATGAAACTTAAAAGGGGTAACCATTGGTGTGTTCGGTGCTGTTTAAACCTTCTTTCCGAAAGGACCGGCCTAATGTCGCCCTGTACCATTCGATTTGCAGTAGCATATTAAACATACAATATATAGTGGAAATACCCATTATGTGTTTCCTTTCAGTATATGATGGCAAGTGCAGTGTCAGGCATCAGTTATTGTTGTACCCACTCATTGTAGCACCTTCATCTATTATCTCATTTTTATCCAGCTCGGCCGGCTTGTTGATATCATTCAAAGGAATACCAGCTACTTCCTATTAATTTCGCCAGATTTATTGCCCTCTTGATTTTTGAAGGAAAAAAATGAAAGCGACCGCAGGAATCAATGTTAATTTTACGGACAGCTTGCCCATGGGGCAAGTTAACTCTGAAATTTACTTGCCCATGCTAATTGGTTTGTTGCCCAATTATTTAGACCCAACATTTTCATTTTATAAGGATATACTGTTTGAGTCTTCAAGGGTATCAGACCTCTTACTCATATAACTCTCACAGCACTTTTGAGAATTCTAAAAGTACAATGTACCTAACAACAATAATAATATCGGAAACCTGCAAAGAGCGATAGGTTTCTTTTGTATTTTGTCATATTCTATAGCCATTTTCCCTTAGTTTGAGATTGAGCCTTTAAGACTTTACCTGCCCAGAGCCAAGTTTTACCTGCCCGGGGCAGGCGGACAGCCATCAGTGTCCATATATTTTAATCTAAGGGAAATAACTCTTACTTGATTCAAGTTAATGTTCAGTATGAGTTATTTCCCTTGTGTGTTTTTTAAAATATTAAAACCTTGTTGTGGGGTGAAGATCAAATACAATAAATTACCGTTAATGTTATTGTTTTGAGATTTTCACTACAAACTTTACACATTCTTTGATAGTAGACAATGCCTCACATAATTATGTGACAGATTTAAATATTAGAACCTTCGTCATACCCTAGGTCTGTAGTGGAGCTCTAAGGTTAAATACAATAAATAGCACTGTTATTTTTGTGGGTACTCTCCATTTATTTAAAGCTATATAAATACACACACAAATAAAATATTAGAAATTGATTACTAACCCGTAACCTGCTACGTATATATAATGGACTGTTCTTTCTTTGAATTAAGACCATTCCATTTATGCGACAGAGGGGTATTTTGGGGAAAATGACTGATCAGTAGGTTATTATAGTGGTGCTTAGCGGGTTAATGGCTACTAATGGTTTGAATAGAAAATTATAATTCAATAATGGTGTTGTTAAAGGGATACGTGGCAATCTTGAAGACTTTATCAAGCATAACATCAACCTCATGATTTATTAATCCAGTATCTTCCCAATTGCAGAAAACTATTTTTTCCCTCCAATACTGAGAAAAAAAATCCCATTCTTCAATTTTCCCTTAAATGGACACATGGCAATCTTGATATATTTTTTTTAAAACCTGCGGCTGTATGTTTTTTTTTTAAATTTGTTAACCTTTTATTTTTGTCAAATGGTTCATCTAGGCAAACTAATATTTTGATGCGTATTATACACGGAAACAACTTTTTTACCCCAGTTTTGACCTCTGAGAAGCGGGGTGCGTATTATATATGGGTGCCTACTATACAAGGTAAAATACGGTATGAACCTATGGTAGAGGAAGTAAGACAATTTGAATACTCCAAGGTTTATTAACTATTTAATTATATGCAAGCTGATTTATAGTCAGAACGATACTAGATTAATGAGTTGAGGTGCTTGTTAATGCTTCACTGTTCTTCGAGGTTGCAGTATGTATTTGACTTTTCTGATGTACATTTTAGGGAGCATCACGGTTCCAGTGTGATGTCTGTAATAAAAGTTATCTACAGAAGTGTGACCTGAAGCGACATCAGCTTGTGCATACACGACAGTATCCATACACCTGCTCCACCTGTGATAAAGGTCAGTCCACTATCCATACACACATTCCATCTGTGATAAAGGTCAGTCCGCTATCCATACACCAGCTCCACCTGTGATAAAGGTCAGTCCACTATCCATACACCTGCTCCACCTGTGATAAAGGTCAGTCCACTATCCATACACCTGTTCCACCTGTGATAAAGGTCAGTCCACTATCCATACACACATTCCACCTGTGATAAAGGTCAGTCCGCTATCCATACACCTGCTCCACCTGTGATACAGGTCAGTCCTCTATCCATACACCTGCTCCACCTGTGATAAAGGTCAGTCCACTATCCATACACCTGCTCCACCTGTGATAAAGGTCAGTCCACTAGCCATACACCTGTTCCACCTGTGATAAAGGTCAGTCCACTATCCATACACTGCTCCACATGTGATAAAGGTCAGTCCACTATCCATTGCATACACCTGTTCCACCTGTGATAAAGGTCAGTTCACTATCCATACACACATTCCACCTGTTATAAAGGTCAGTCCACTATCTATACACGAGCTGCAGAAGTTCAACATTTAAATGACAGTTCAGTTTAATTTACTACGTGTTCACCTGTACGCACACAAAAACCTGTTTCTTCTCTTTTGTTTAAATATTTAAAAAGTATGGGGGTCCTCTCCCATGGAAATCTGAGAAACTTCTACAGGGTTAATCCAAATTAGCCCTTCAGTATACCATTAAATTACAATCTAACCCTTCAAATCCAACTTTCGATACTGTTTTTAATCCTAATTATGAAATTTTTTTGATCGAAAACCGAAAGCCATTCGGCCATTTGGTCTTCGTATTAAACCAAAATTAAGAGTTACTGAAATCAACCTAAATTTGATTGCCAAGTACAAAGTACCACAAATTCCACCGTAGACATTGGAAACACAAACAATTATTTTTGATCTTTGTAATAATAACAAATCCATTACAGATCCTACTATCTTTCAAAGCAAATTTAAATGAAATTAAATCGAAATACAGTAACTTTCAACATATATATGTTATGCGCAAAATAAGAATATGGACAATTTGGGAATTGCTCTGCGCAAAATAAGAATTCTTAAAATGCGCGGCATTATCGGAATTCTCCAAATGCGCGGTTCAATTCCGGAATAGTCCGTGCGCAAAGTAGGAATTGGGACAAAGTAAGAATATGTTCGTTATCGTCAGTGCGCAAAGTAGGAAATGGAACAAAGTAGGAATATTTTCGTTAATCATATTTGCGAGTATACACTTTGATTTTTGTTTGCTTCATTCAAATAGTCAACATATCAGCAGTATATTAGTATAAGAAATTCTAAAGTAAAATAGCTATTTAATCCAGAAAATATGATGCATACGTCAGTAGGTAAAGCTTAAACAATTTTATTTTGAAATATACGTACGTATATTTAAAATCACTAACATACTGTGATTTAGTTTGCTAAATGCGTTTGACAAAAGAGCATACAAATACTTAAATGTGTGTGTTTATTTTAAGCCGACAACCGTGGGTGTTCTTACATACCGATTAGGATATCTGCGTTTTACATTCCGGGTAGAAAGTTGTTTTTTTCTTGACTTCGGGATAAGACTTTCGACGTTTTACTTTGAATTGAATGGGGTTTTGAGGCGCACCAACACATGAAAGGTTATATGACGCCTAACAGGAATGAAAATGCCAGGCTCATCCTCCACTTACATTAAGATAAAATATGTAGAATGGGCCTAGAACCTTCTTACCTGCAGAGTTGCTGCCATTTACGATGGAGCCACGTTTCCACGTTTGCTTTCGCGGTGTCATGACCTTGAATGAACATGGTAAAAAAAGAATAATATGAATGGGGGGTGGGTGTGTGTGGGTGGGTGTGTGTGGGGGGGGGGGGGGGGGGGGGGTCCTACCTGCATGTGATAGTGTGTTTGCAGGTTGTATTCTACCCTGGCAACCTCACGGGGATCCGCATATTATAAATAGATTAGTTAACTGCCCGAATCGATTATTGGGTAACCAGTGTTTTTGAGATATGGGAAATATCTCGGGAGAGAAATGTGTTAAATATGTTTAAACATATTTCGAAAATATTGCAATATCGTATAACATAACATTATTATATTCAACATTAATATCATTACGTGGCCGGAAATTAACTGTCATAACCCGTCTAACACGAGGTATGAAATCAATCTTTATTTCGGTTTAAAAACCTGCATATTATAAAATTAAAACAATAATGTTAAACAGGTTATCGATTTTTGTTTCAGTGCAACTTGTTTTATGTATGTTTATATTGTCGAAAATATACATTGTAAAACTGACTAATATAAGCTTCCCCATCGCTTAAAGGAATTAATGCATGACCATTTAATGTAATAATAGTTAAATACAACGTTCGATTAACAGTCCTTTTGTCAATTTATATATGATTGGTATATAATGGACCAAATTAAACAAACTTCACACTGTTAAGAGAGTGTGTAATGTTGTTCAAAGGTGTGAAGGAGTCCACGCGCTGCTCCGGCACGCTTTCTATTACTTGTGGCCCTGAGACATGTTGGTCAATCACTTTGTTTAAATGCAATGAGATACGCCCTTTTATTTAATTAGCCAATCACAATAAAGGAAATAAAAAATGAAATGAAATATGTTTAAATCAAATATAATTATTTCGCCATAATTTATTGACGTATACTAACATATTGGAATCGGTGAAAGTTAAATAATTTAATTAGCTAGAAGAAATGTTAAATACATTTTATCATATTAGAAGTTGTGTGCTTTTTTCATACTTAATGACGGCAATATATGCGTATTTCGAAATATTAAATTTATAGTTCGAAATGCTAATTTTTGTTAGTTCGCGGTGTATTCGGCTTTTTTTTTGTTGTGTTTTTTTTTAACATATTTGCAAATTATCATTATTAATTATTATAATGTTAACCTAATACAACGCTAAAGAATAAAACACAACTATAATAAAGCGAAAAGAAGTTCAATTAATTGTTCAAAATACAGGCCATTTAAACCGAAATTACGATAGGACCGTCTTTCTTAATTATTCCGACATATTAGGTAGTATTGCATAGTTTTCTTTGATAAGCAGAAACGTCATTAAATGGGCAAATAATGTGCTTTTAATAAAGTGCATTGTCATGCAACCTCGTTTGAAATAATTAAAAATAGTTCAATTGAATTTTCTTACCAAATATTATGGAACCTGGAAAGTATTGTTGAAGATAAGGACTTCAAATTTTTTTGTAAATATTTAAGTTTATGTTAATCATACGCGATACTTAACTGTAAATTATCTGTTCGTCGCAGATGGGGGAAGCAAAATAAGCATATTAAAATGAAATATAAGTAGGTTTAAAATTAGCATCTTCCTATACACATCATAACACAAATTCTTACTTTGCGCAACATATTCTCAAATTGTGCAGAGACACTTAATGCGTGGTTTATATATTTAACCCCTTGCGCAATTCCGGAATAGTCCTGCGCAATTCTGGAATCGTTGCGCATTTTAAGAATTCTTACTTTGCGCAGAGCAATTCCGGAATCGTCCATATTCTTACTTTGCGTAGAACATATACACAGATGGTTCTAAAGATGGAGACAAGGTAGCTGCAGCAGCTGTTGTTCACAAACATAGCATAAAGAGCCGCCTGCCTGACAAGGCCTCTATCTTCTCAGCTTAACTTAAGGCAATTGAACTTGATAATCCAGTTGTGTTTTAACTTTTAGGAAAGTACAATTCTCTTATAGTTGATAATGTTATTATTTTCTGCTGGCTTCCAAGCCATGTAGGAATACGTGGTAATGATAGAGCTGATAGTGCTGCTAAGGCAGCAATAGGTTTATATCTAATACCAAATTACCTTATACTGATTTTAAAAGTTTTATCAACACATATATTCGTAACTCTTGGCAAGTCGCTTGGGACTTGTCGGTGAACAATACACTCCATTCCATTAAACCGTTACTCGGAGAATGGCGTCCTTCTAGTAGACCCATTCGTCGAGAGGAAGTTGTCCTAGCCAGGGTCAGGATAGGGCATACACGCTATACTCATTCATATTTATTAGAATAGACAATCTGTTTTTCATGCAGCCTATCAATTGCTTCATCCTTATAGGAGCAAGACTGTAAATATTTGGAAGAATACAAATACTTTTTCTCTGACAGGGTTCATCAGGAAGAGTGACTTAGTGGTGCATGAGAGATTTCACTCCAAGGAGAAACAGTTCAGGTGTGACCTTTGTACCAGGACCTACTATCAGTCAGGTATGGCAATCCTTCTTGTATATTTAGCTACCCCAAATAAACGCGAACAGATCACTGAAGAAATGCATTTGAAATGTGAACTGACTGCACATGGGATGATAAACAATGTATACACTATTAAAAAGGCTACATGCAAAATTACAGCAAAATAAATTGATGAGTGCATTTCCACGAGTGCTAACACTGAATGCATTTCAGATGCATATCACACATCATGTACATGTATTATGCTCCCCGAAATTGTTGGGGAGCATGTAGCTGCGAACTTGCACATCCTGCTTTTATTGTCTGTTTCTAATCTGATTTTCATGAAACGAGGTAGGAAGTATCAGTATGATGTCCAGTAGCACATGTTATAAGGGTGTTCTGGTTGAATGATTTCTGGCAGAGTCACAGATATTTGCAGTGCTCTGCCACAGAATTGTGGAACAGGTGTATGGATATTTGAAGAGCATCCATCAGTTATACTGATTTCTTGAAGCTGCCTAAATAAATCACTGTATGATGACATTGTATGTTTCGTGTGATGCTTCAGTTTTCTTCTTATGACATCAAACATCTGAACTGCCTCAGTGCGGTATTTTTAACAGTTATGGAAAACACCGAGACAATTCTGATTGCACTTTGAGCTGAACGGAAAGAATAAAAGACTAATAATTTGGCTTTCATTTGTATAATTATTACACTAGTGTATTACACTTCCACATCGCAAGTTATATGATAAATGACGACATTATAAATATAAGAAGACGCTATTTAATATATGAAGTCTTTATATCATTTATGAAGACACCATAAAGACACTTACTTAGATGCATGAAAATAGCAGCTCATTCTACTCTGAGTATGACTGTATTGTATTATCTGTTCTCTATTTGCAGACCTTCGCAGACATAACAGACTGGCTCATGGAAACTTGTGTGTGTTTATGACTATTGTATTATCTGTTCTCTATTTGCAGGAGACCTTTACAGACATATCAGACTGGCTCATGGAAACGTGTGTGTGTTTATGACTATTGTATTATCTGTTCTCTATTTGCAGACCTTCACAGGCATATCAGAGTGGCTCATGGAAACTTGTTTGTGTTTATGACTATTGTATTATCTGTTCTCTATTTGCAGGAGACCTTTACAGACATATCAGACTGGCTCATGGAAACTTGTGTGTGTTTATGACTATTGTATTACCTGTTCTCTATTTGCAGACCTTCACAGGCATATCAGACTGGCTCATGGAAACTTGTTTGTGTTTATGACTATTGTATTATCTGTTCTCTATTTGCAGGAGACCTTTACAGACATATCAGACTGGCTCATGGAAACTTGTGTGTGTTTATGACTATTGTATTATCTGTTCTCTATTTGCAGACCTTCACAGGCATATCAGACTGGCTCATGGAAACATGTGTGTGTTTACGACTATTGTATTATCTGTTCTCTATTTGCAGACCTTCACAGGCATATCAGACTGGCTCATGGAAACTTGTTTGTGTTTATGACTATTGTATTACCTGTTCTCTATTTGCAGGAGACCTTTACAGACATATCAGACTGGCTCATGGAAACTTGTGTGTGTTTATGATTATTGTATTACCTGTTCTCTATTTGCAGACCTCCACAGGCATATCAGACTGGCTCATGGAAACTTGTTTGTGTTTATGACTATTGTATTATCTGTTCTCTATTTGCAGGAGACCTTTACAGACATATCAGACTGGCTCATGGAAATTTGTGTGTGTTTATGACTATTGTATTATCTGTTCTCTATTTGCAGACCTTCACAGGCATATCAGACTGGCTCATGGAAACTTGTTTGTGTTTATGACTATTGTATTATCTGTTCTCTATTTGCAGGAGACCTTTACAGACATATCAGACTGGCTCATGGAAACTTGTGTGTGTTTATGACTATTGTATTATCTGTTCTCTATTTGCAGACCTTCACAGGCATATCAGACTGGCTCATGGAAACATGTGTGTGTTTATGACTATTGTATTATCTGTTCTCTATTTGCAGACCTTCACAGGCATATCAGACTGGCTCATGGAAACTTGTTTGTGTTTATGACTATTGTATTATCTGTTCTCTATTTGCAGGAGACCTTTACAGACATATCAGACTGGCTCATGGAAACTTGTGTGTGTTTATGACTATTGTATTACCTGTTCTCTATTTGCAGACCTTCACAGGCATATCGTACTGGCTCATGGAAACTTGTTTGTGTTTATGACTATTGTATTATCTGTGTTCTGTATTTGTAGACCTTCACAGGCATATCAGACTGGCTCATGGAAACTTGTGTGTGTTTATGACTATTGTATTATCTGTTTATGACTATTGTATTATCTGTTTATGACTATTGTGTTTTCTATTTGTAGACCTTCAAACTGGCTCATAGAAACTTGTGTGTTTATGACTATTGTATTATCTGTTCTCTATTTGCAGGAGATCTTCACAGACATATAAGACTGGCTCATGAAAACTTGTGTGAGTTTTCTTGTCAATATTGTCATAAGAAATACATGACAAGAAAATCTCTTCATCAACATGAAAAGAATAAGCACTGAGTCACATGCTTGATAAGCATGGTAAACATTTTAAAAATAATTCCTAAACCATTTACGGATGATGGGACCTATACAGTACTCGTTCTACATAGGAAAACGTAGGTGATCTGCCTCTACCACAAAAAAAAAACTTGACTGAGTATAAAGAAATATAAAAAGATCGGACAGGGAAAGTAGCATTCAAGGAGGACAGTCAACCATAAAACACAGAAACAAACACAGAAACAAACACGCAAACAGACAAACAAGAAGACAAAAGTAATAATAGAAGCAAACAACATCACAAACACAAAAGGGTTGACAATAGGGCTACCGCCTTGGAACAGTAGTGGCAAAGTAGGCCACTGGGGGTTTAAACTGGTTCTAGGGTGCACCAAACCTCACACTTACCCTACTGTCATCCCATTAAAACAGGACAGTGTAAATAAAGAAATCCCCGCCATGATCTAATCTCTAACCAACAAGGCAGCATCAATAGGCAATATAAGTAAAACCTAATATTATATGTATAAAGCCTAATCTGAGGTGAAAAGAACATAAAACTCCATTCAGTCAACTAAACCTAAACCTTTATTTTTATGTTTGCCTGGAAATGCATGGATTTTATATAACATGACTATGGGAATGGATATTATGCATTGTGTGTGTTGACTAAAGAAAACGTAGTATATTCAAATTATGATTGAAGAACTGCCCGTTAATGTTTTAAGATATTAATAGCCTAGTAAATTCTGGGTTATCAACAAGTCTTTATTTTGGAACTTGGCAAACTTCGCAGACTTCCTCAAACTCACCTAGACCTAGAGGGCTGGCGTGGCGCAGTCGGTAGCGCGGCGGATTTGTAACCGGAGGCCCCAGGTTCAATCCTCCGTGGTGCCACTGAGTTCCGTCGGTGTGTTCTTGGGCAAGACACTTTCCCCTAGCTCTGTCCGTCGGATGGGGACGTAAACCGGGCGGTCCCGTGTATCGGTCTATCCTCTGAGCACGTTAAAGAACCATAGGAATCTATTCGATAATAAGAGTAGGGCAGGTTCCCGGATTCCTATGTATCCTTCCTCTCTCTCTGGGGCGGCTCTAAATAACCTATACTGTGTTGATGAGCCGTTAAACAACATTCAGTTCAAACTCACCTGAAGACGGTGATATTGGGAAGGAATTCCTTATATCATGCAGTATATTATGTGCCAGTAAGGCCCAGCATATTACACTCGATACATTTGAAAACTCAACACTTGGTATTTTTTGAATTACTAGTGTGGAATTTGAAGTTCTCATGCAAACTGTGTTTTAACTGAAAGAAGTAGAGCAAATCTTATGCATCTGTTTATCGCCATGTTAACCTTTGGGACAAAGAGTCTTGTGTACTGATATAAAATACAATCTTGATTTGAACAGGACCTGTTTATATTATGTCTATCTACATTCCCTGATTTGAAAAAACAACAACAGCAGACTAAAAATGATCGAAAGTCAAAAACGTTGCGTTTTTAAATGTACTATCTGTATTATGTGCAATATATCCAGACAGAAATGTTAAACAATACAACAGAGAGTGTGTGTATGATTGCTGTGTTTACTGTTATACCGTATGTGGTATATTATGTGCAATATATCCAGACAGAAAGTTAAACAATACAACACAGAGCATGTGTATATTTGCTGTTCCATGCAGTAAATTATGTGCAATATATCCAGACAGAAATGTTAAACAATGCAACACAGAGCATGTGTATATTTGCTGTTACATGTAGTATATTATGTGCAATATATCCAGACAGAAATGTTAAACGATACAACACAGAGCATGTGTATGTTTGCTGTTCCATGCAGTAAATTATGTGCAATATATCCAGACAAAAATGTTAAACAATACAACACAGAGCATGTGTATGTTTACTGTTACATGTAGTAAATTATGTGCAATATATCCAGACAGAAATGTTAAACAATACAACACAGAGCGTGTGTATGTTTACTGTTACATGTAGTAAATTATGTGCAATATATCCAGACAAAAATGTTAAACAATACAACACAGAGCATGTGTATGTTTGCTGTTACATGTAGTATATCGAGGGCATAGAGCAAAAAGGGGCTATGTGCATGATTGACATGTCGCCAGTACTTAGATATCTCCACCCTGTTGTTGATGTCGGAGTATATTGACAATAGTTTATATAACATAGTTGCATGTGCTTTATACACTGCTGTTGTTTGTCGGAGGTATCGTTCTGGTTTGGGTTGCCGGGGTAGAATACAACCACTGCAAACACACCGTCACATGCAGAGGGGTAGGACCCCCCCATTCATATTCATTTTGTCATTTTTTGTTCATGCTCATTAAAGGTCTTCATCATGACCCCTGCATTGTTTCAGGTGCCATCTCGCTCACATCACTAAGAGCAGTGGCAGAAAAACAATAAACGTGGCTCCAGCGTAAATGGAGTTCTTACGATAGAATTTGCAGCAACTCTGCAGTTCAGGGTGAGAAGGTTCTAGGCCCATTTTCCATATTTTATCTCGATGTACATGGAAGATGAGCCTGGCATGTTTATGCCTGTTAGGCGCCATATAACCTGTAATGTGTTGGTGCGCCTTAAAACCCCAATTCAATTCAATTCTGGTTTGATTGGTTGAAATGGATAAATGATCGACAACTGGCGACATGTTAATTCAGACTTTCAGGAAATGGACATCTAATGTTTGAGTTCGAATGAAAATTCAACAATTCATTGTACGTTTATTATTTATTGAGGGCATTAACACTCCATGTTTACTGAAAATATTGTGAAAGTTCAACGTGTATTTCAGGCCCAAATCAAAGAGGGGTACAGCCAGTAGGCAGAGGGGTAGAATCCCCCCAAATTCATGTTCATTTTATCATTTTTTGTTCATGTTTATTATAGGTCTTCTTCATGATCCCTGCATTGTTTCAGGTTCTATCTCGCATCAAAAGAGCAGTGGCAGAAGAACAATAACGTGGCTCCAGCATAAATGGAGTT